>JAUMHE010000068.1:21211585-21223265 GCA_032359235.1 Enteromius mattozi | reverse complement strand
CAGTATAAACACCATTACACCTATGGAGAGACCCCATAAAACATGGAAACACAACGTGTGTGTGTGTGTGTGTGTGTGTGTGAGATAAGCACCGTTCCCGTTGTGTGTGGGGTCTCTTCTGTGAGCTCCAGGTTCAGGAGTGACCGTCAGCTTCACTCGGAGGGTCTTTCGTTTGCCGTTACACGAATGATTGACCGAAGCGTCCACCACGTCATAGATAGTGTGCATCAAACTGGACATGTCCTAAAACACACACACGTGTTTCACTGAAGGGTCTGAATGTCAGGTGTCTGTCTCTGAATGAAGTCTGTATAAATGTCAGTTTTTACCTCTTTTGTGACTTTTCCACTGTTGTCGAAATCATAGAGTGTGAAGACCCACTCCTGCCTGTTTTCATCAACCAGAGACACGTTACACTCCAGATCCTGATAGATCAAACACACACACACACACAGTTACACACCTGACCAGCAGGAAGAGCTCAATCACTGCCAATGCCAAACAAATCATTTCCTCAAAAATCAAGTCATCATTTACTCACATTGTTTATCCAATTTCTTTTTTGCAACTAGGGTTATTATGGTTGAAACTAAAACTATTAAAAACCTGTTACATGGAAATTTGTTGAAATATGAATGTGTATTGTTAAAATGTAATAAAAAAGAATTAAAAAACTATTTATTTACCATTTAAATAAGCTGAAATAAAATAAAATATAAACATTAAATCAAAAAAGCAAAAATTAAAATGACTAAAATTAAACTGAAAACTTAACAAAAAGCTAATCAAAATATTAATAAGCATAAAATAATCCTAAAATAACACTGCAACCCACAAAAAATCTAAAACACAGAAGGAAATATTAAAATAAATATACAAAAAAAACCAAAAACATTATTTTCTTTCAAATTAAACTTAAATTGTAATATTTAAAAAAAAAAATTAATAAAAATGAAAAAGCACAAAACAAGATTACTAAAAATTAAACTAAATGACAATGAACACACACTAACACACTCTACTGCATGTAAAGCAGAAGCTACATCGTTTGTTTTTGCGCAGAATAAAGTCAGACAGGTTTGGAAAAACATGAGGGTGAGAAAATGACAACAGTGTTTATTTATGGGTAAATGACTCTTTTAATAAAAGAAAGACTGTATGTGTACAGGTATAGAGTTTCACTGGAGAGGATGTATAAGGGAGTTTTGCGTGGGATCATACAGGTGCTTTTCGTCTCGCTCCAGGAACTCTCTTTTTAACCACAATTCTCAGTTTCAGCTTTTTGGCAGGAGATGGACCTGACGGAGATCTGGTGACGAGGATGAGAATTGTTGAAGCTGTGAATGTGAATTTAGGCCCCTGGCAATGCGTTCAGATGACACTGATGTGTCTCATTCATTATCAGAACACACACACGCACTGCTCTGTGTTACTGCTATTTGAGCTCAAAATCAACCAGAGAGCACATTCTCTGATATTAATAAATAAATCCTGTGTTTAGCCACTGCTTGTTGTGAACTTACATCTAGACTGATGCGTTTCTTCCCTTTGCTGGTGTCTCTCTCTCCATCTTCAGACGCCACAAAACTCTCACATCCTTCAGCCTTTTCTGGAGGCAAAACCACTACACACACACACACACACACAGGTACTGTGAGTACACTACATGAGACGCAGTGCAAAAAGTGTCTAAACATTCTTAAATCAAGATACATTTAGTTCAAAAGAAAAATTATGAAGATAGTAAGTGTTGTTTTCAGAACAACTCGTCAAAATAAACAAGTATCTGCCAGTGAGGTCAGAAAAATCTGATTAATTCAAAGGGAAATGTTATTTTTAATTTAAGCATAATATTTAAGTTTTATTTAGGTAATATTTATTAATGTTTTATATGAGCTTTTATCTTTATAACCAGTATATAATTAAATGTAATATAAAACTAATATATAATTGGTTTTTTTTTCAGTTTTAAGTACATAATATAATATAAAATAATTTATATAAAACTTATTTATTTTATATTTTCAGTTTTAAGTATATAACATAATATAACTACACATGCAACAATTTAATAAATTAGCCTTTACCTTTATATTTACATTTTTTTAGTACAAGATTGTATATTTTTGCATCTGAAGTCAGTATTTTTTTATTTTTACATATTGTAATATCTTGAATTTAGTTTTATTGTATATTTTCAGTTTTTATTTAAATTTTAATTTAAGTTTTTTTCATTTTTGTTTGTTTCTTATATTTCTATGTATTTTTATTTTATGAATTTATGTACAATTTCTCAGAAGACAAGCATTCTTATGTCATTTTGCACTTAAATCAAAGCATCTTGATTATAACAATGTTGGTAATATTGTATTTTTTTCCAGTCATGCCAATAAAGCAATACTGAATGTGAATTTCTAAGAATATTCAGATATTTGTGTGTGGTGTCTATCCTCACCCTGTAGAGGGCAGCGGTGGAGCAGCATCTGTCTGTCCTTCAGCTCCTGGAGGAGAAACATGGAAAAAACACAAGAGAGGAGGTGTTAGTTCAATATACAGGCCAGAAACCACAAGGAAAGCAAACACCTCCATCTGAAGCATTTCCTCCTCAGGGACGCTCAAACGATGACGGCGTCACATACGATTAAATCTACTTCAACCCAAAATAACACAGAGAAGACCAGATCTGATGTTTCTCTTTTGTGACGACTGGAGACATGATCATCTTCTCATACTTCACTGACAGGAACATTTTGGGGTTTTGTTGCTAAATGAGTACAAACCAGACACATGACTGAGATCTGTCATAAACAGACGTCTGAACCACAAAAATGCTCAACGGCACATCTCTGTACAGATCCCAACCTGCTCGAAAACAAGCACCAGACCCACTCAAAACCTTTCAAATCAGCTCTAAAGACACCGAAAACCAACCCGAAGCCACTGCTGGTTAGACACACAGGCAATATTTGCAATGTAGATTATTTTTCAGGATTCTTTAATGAATAAAATTTTAAAAGAACAGCATTTATTTCAAATTGAAATCATTTGTAATTTGTATTGTTTGTGTTTTGAGCCTTTTGTCTAAAGACAATTTTCTACCCCTTTGCAGATAGACAATAAAGCTTTTGAATTGAATTGAATTGAATTAATACTGTCCTAAATAAATACTGTCACTTTTGATCGATTTAAAGCATCCTTGATAAATAAAGGTATTCATTTCTTCTTATTAATCCCTTAAATTACCAGTAGTGTTGAAATGTTTGCATTTCTTAATTACTAAATAATTTATAAAAATAAATAATTTAATTATTAACCAATAATTTTAAACATCTGTTAATTTGTAAGTGAAAATACTTGTATTAATTAAAATTTATTTTTAACATCTACACAAATGTTTTTTTTCTTACATTTTTAGTCATTTTTTAAACATCTTTTAATTTGTAATCATTTGTAAATTATACACAAATAATCTTTCACTTTAAAATTTGTAATTTATAATTTACACACTTACATATTTTGTGAACATAAGCAATATATCACAATAAATCAATATTTATTGTAAAAAACTATGAATATCACAATATCACACTGAGAATATAACAATGATTTAAACATATTTGGTTTTTATTCACATGCTGCAACATACTCTGACAGTCACCCAACTGGCCAATGAGAAGCTCCGAGAGGCGGGTCCAGATGTGTTTTCTAGAATGTAACTAGCTGCATTGATTTCAGACGGATCCGCCTCCCAGAATGCAACACTATGTTGATTTGCAGCAGCAGGACGGCCATGTTTTCTTTAAAGTCACGTGTCTGTGAACTCATTACCCCCCGGAGCAACAGATGCATCCCAGATCTGACCACCCTCTGCATTTTAAAGACTAACACATGCTATTTTACCCATAATGCCGTCACCCACCGAGGCCCTTTTTAAGCAGCAATGTGTGGGCCATATGCTTCATTAAAACAGAGCTGGTCCCAATCCACAGCTGAAGAAAAAACAGGCCCTAGTTTCTTTATTGTCTCAAACTCTCATCAGAGACTGGAAGTGTGCTAAAAGTGCATCTGGAGGCAGATCCATGCGTTCTGACGACCCAGATCTGTGAAATAAACATGTGACGGCTCTGAAATGTGCTGTATTAGTGTGACTGAGTAACTAAAAGAGGCCAAAGCAATTCACCAATTGACCAATTCAACTGTCAGCTACTATTATAGTTTTTTAAAGTTTTAGTAATTTCATGTCATGTGTATGTGTATCTGTATGTGTATGTGTATGTGTTAGGATCAGTAAGATGTTTTTGAAAAAGTTGAAACGATCATATAAAATGTCATAAATATGACAGGTCAAAAATATGAGATACTAAGTCATAATAATGAGATTATGCGATAAAATCGTGATTTATAAACCAGAACTTACCAAGGCACTAACAACTATGAGATACAAAGATACATTTATGACACACTAAATAATGAGAGGAAAAGTCAAAATTATGACATATTTTTTATTTTAGCAAAATTATGATAAAAAGATAAGATTATTAACTAAGTCATAACTATGAGATCCAAAGACATGAGATAAAAAGTTCAAAGGTAATACAAAGATACTAAGATATAATTATGAGATAAATATGACATCAATAATATCAATATTTATTCAAAAAATATTTTTATAGTCTTTACTGTCACTTTTTATCAATTTAACACATCTTTGTTTGAATAAAAGGGTTAATTTCTTTCAAAAATAGAAAGAAAAAAAAATGTACTGACCCCAAACTTCTGAACAGTAGTCTATAATATATAAAGCAGCAACGTTTTCAACATCAGCATATTCGAATTTCTGAAGGATCGTGTGATGTTAAAGACTGAAGCTGAAAATTCAGCTGTGCATCACAGAAATAAATTACATTTTACAATACATTCAGACAGAAAGCAGCTATTTTACATTGTAATACTATTTCACAATTTTCCTGTATTTTATGTAATAAATGCAGCTTCGGTGAGCAGAAGAAACTTCTTTCAAAATCTCCCTGACCCCAGTCTTTAAGCAGTAGTGTATGCATGTGCTGCCAGTGTGTGACAGACAGTAGCTGACGTTCATCTGGCTGAGCAGCGAGAGTCGGGCAGTAACATCCCTGCTGCTGGTCTCCATCCAGA
Source organism: Enteromius mattozi (assembly GCA_032359235.1). Classification (NCBI taxonomy): domain Eukaryota; kingdom Metazoa; phylum Chordata; class Actinopteri; order Cypriniformes; family Cyprinidae; genus Enteromius; species Enteromius mattozi. Next base: position 21,218,111 of record JAUMHE010000068.1, on the reverse strand, counting down.
CCGGACTCAGATCCAGCGGTCAGCTCTGTGCCAAAGCATCCGCAGCATCTCACTAATGTTGTAATCTCTGCTTTGGTCTTGGCTTCTAGCTAACAAAAAACACACAGGAGACTCTCACTTCCGAGAATCGGTCAGATCCAGTGTTCACTGAACAGACTGGAAAGAAAATTGGTGTAAATGTGTATAATGGCATGCTAAAAACATTTATGCTGTGAAAAAACCCCAGAAGAAAACTACTCATTTGTAGCATTCAAGCAGGCATAAAAAAATCGTAGCCAGGACAAGTTAAGCAGTCAAATACTGTATAAAAAATAAGTTGTGAATGCATGTCTTTGCGTTATTGTATTGTTTTCGGGGCGTGTACTGATCAGCAGCGTGCTACAGATGGCCGAAGGGCTTTTACTCCGGCGCAGAGAGACTTTTCACCCTGAGGTCAGATGTGAGGCACAGTGTTTTCTTGGCAGGACATGAAGCGCTCCAGAGGCCTCAGAAACAACAGCTGTGGAGCGAGTCTGTTCGCTCATCTGCGTCAGAGCCCCAGCCAGACGTTTGAAGATCCCCAGGCCTGTAAATCACAGAACATCTCCTGGATTCGTCCAAAGCTCCCTTCCGCTGATCTCAGCCACGGCCCGCTGGAATACCGGCGACCCTATCGGCTATTTCTGCTCATTCATTACCTCTCTTATCTGCTTCCTCTGTAAGTGTAACATGCTGATGTTTATCTGCTGGGGAAAATTAGACTCGTTCCATCAAACCCACCGCAGAACGAGCTACAAGCCAAACACTTCTGGTGTTCAGATTCATGAGGAATTCACTGACCATTACTTGTCGTTCATTTACTAGCGCTGTCTTTGCTTTAAGTGTTTTAGCACTTAAATTTACTAAAACAATGGCAAAAAATGAGGCAATAGTGCAAATGACAGGTCAAAGTTATGAGACTTGGAATTATTATGAAATTTGAGATTATTAAAATACTAAATCAAAATTATGTGATAATTAAAATGACATAAAATGTCAAACATACTAATTGATAACTATGAGATCAAATGTCAAAATTATGACAATTATGAGATAAGAAAATAATGACATAAAAAGTCATAAATATGATTGGTCGAAATTATGAGATTCTAAGTCATAATTAGGATAAAAAATTAATGTAGAAATTATTACATTAAATGTACCAAGACACTAACTGAAAACTATGAGATACAAAGTCAAAATTATGGCATACTAAATCATAATTCAGCTAAAAAAGTTACAATTATGTCAGAATTATGAGATAGAAAACTGAAACTATAATGTGAATAGTCACTTATATGACAAGTCAAAATTATGGGAATTTGAGAATTAAGAATGAAAATTTTTGTCAATTTTCAAAATTATGACCAAAAGCTAAGATTAAGATACTAAGTCACAACTGTGATATACAACTCAAAATAAAAAGTTGAAATTATCATATAAAATGTCAGAAATATGACAGGTCAAAATTATGAGATACTAAGTCATAATTATGAGATTATGAGATAAAATCTGAACTTAAAAACTTATCAAGGCACTAACAACTATGAGATACAAAGACGAATTTATGACAAACTAAATAATAATGAAGTAAAAAGATACTAAGTCATAATTATGAGATCCAAAGACAAAGTTCAAAAGATACTTAGACATAATTATGAGATAAATATCCCATCAATATTATGACAGACACTTAAACTTAATATGACACTAAGTGATGACTATGAGATACAAAGTCAACAATATGACATACTAATTTATATTTTTGACTGCTTACTAAAGGAATTGTAAAAATGAGACAAAGAACAAATGTCCTCAAAACTGTTTCAGTCAAAATATCACACAAGTTATTGAAAAACCACGTGATTTCCAGCTAATGCTTGTTTAACTGTATACTGTATTCCAGACAAGATTTCAGTGTCCTTTGAAATTATATGAAAAATCAAGTCAATCCAGAATGGTATATGTTAACTTGATTTTAATTTTCACATATTTTTTAAACATATTTGGATGTTATAGAGCTACTAAACAACTAACCAGCTTAAAGCCCTCCAGTACAAGGCCATCTCTATAAATCCTGAAACATCTAGAGGGCCTCTCTGAAACCTCTACCAGATGTAGGGGCGTCTTTATGAGCAGCCCCTCCTCATCCTGGGACCGCAAATGTGCCTCACACTTGAACCTCAGCAGCACCTCTCAAACAGCTTTCACCGGGTGCTCTTAAATGGAGCTGCAGAACACTTTCTCAGAGCTTCAGTGTGGTTTGTGTATAATATTTAAAGGTTAGTATGAACACAAGACAGAGTTCAGTGAGATGGTGCGGTTGAAATTTAGTAAATCCAGCTTAGTTATTCTAGAACGTCAAACAACAATTTTTTCTAACACTGATGGTGGATATTTGCAGTCATGAAGAGTTGTATATTAAAGTACGTAAGGCAAAAATAAACATGTTACTGGGTGTAATTACAGAAAATCACAATGGCTTCTTCTCTATGCATGGAAACCAGTTCTTGCCACATAAGAGTCATACTTTAGTAAATGTAATAATTATGGGCTAAAAAATTATTCAGCTATGATAATTATGTCATTAAAAGTTGACACTAAGTTATAATTATGGCACAAAAAAAGAAAAGTCATAATTATCTCATATGCATGTCAGAATTTTGACTTCATATTTATGATGTTTAAATTTATTCCATAATTATGATTTATAGATGTATGTCATAATATATGACATGCATATATGACAAACTATCTTCATGACATACTAAATCATAATTATGAGATAAAATAAAAAAAGACAAATATGACATACAAAGTCAAAATTATGACATACCAAGTCATAATTATGGGATAAAATTACAAAATAATATAAGGTGTCAAAATTATGACGTATTAAGTCATAATTTTAAAAAAAGTCATAACTGTCATTAAAAGTCATGATTATGACTAAATTAATTAATTACATAAAATTACGAAACACTAAGTCACAATAATGACAAAAGTAAAAATTTTAAGAATCATTATCTCATAATTATGACATAGTATATTTTAAAATACTAAATCATAACTATGAGATCCAAAGATATGAGATAAAAAGTTGAAAGGTAACAAGTACAAGATACTCGACTACTAATGAGTGCTGTGATGTGTGGAGCTAAGAAATTGTGTCACTTTAATTTAATATAAAATGTCATAAATATAACAGGTCAAAATTATGAGATACTAAGTCAGAATTATGAGATTATGAGATATAATCGTGATATAAACCTGTATTTACCAAGAATTTATGACAAATCTAAATAATAACGAGGCAGAAATGTCAAAGTTATGTCATAATTATTAGATAGAAAGTTGAAACTGTAATATGAAAGTGCAATAATATGATGGGTCAAAATTATGAGATACTAAATCATAATTATAATGGTAAAAAAATGACAAAAAATATGACAAAAGGCTGAGATTAAGTCGAAGCTGTGATATACAAATCAAAATTATGTTATACATGCAAGATAAAAAGTTCATAAATATAATTTAAAATGTCATAAATATGATAGGTCAAAAATATGAGCTACTAAGTCATAATTATGAGATAAATTCACAATATTAAACTATGAGATACAAGAACTAAATAACAATGAGGTAAAAAGTGATAGAAAGTTGAAACTATAATATGAAAAGTCAATAATATGACAGGTCAAAATTATGAGAGACTAAATCATAATTATGAGGTAAAGATTCTGACAAAAAGCTGAGATTAAGATACTAGGTCACAACTGTGATATACAACTGAATTATTTTATACATATAAGATAACAAATTGAAAATATCATATAAAATGTCATAAATATGACAGGGCAAAATTATGAGATACTAAATCATAATTATAACATTATGAGACAAAATCATGATATAAAACTTGAACTTACCAAGACACTAACAACTATGAGATACAAAGATACATTTATGACAAACTAAATAATAATGATGTAAAAAGTAAAAATGATGGCATAAAAAAGCTGAGATTACTAAAATACTAAGTCATAACTATGAGATCCAAAGATATGAGAAAAAAAGTTAAAGGGTAAGAACTACAAGATATTTGACTACTAATGAGTGCTGTAAGAGTGTGGAGTTGAGAAATTGTGACACTTTATTTATTATAAAATGTCATAAATATGACAGGTCAAAATTATGAGACATTAAGTCAAAATTATGAGATTATGAGATAAAATCATGATATAAAACTTGAACTTACCAAGACATTAAGGAGATACAAAAATAAAATTATGACAAACTAAATAATAATGAGAGAAAATTATGTCATAATTATGAGATAGAAAGTTGAAACTATCTCATAAAAAGTCAGTATGACAGTTCAACATTATGAGATATTACATCATAATTGTGAAAAAGCTGAGATTAAGATACTAAGTCACAACTGTGATATACAACTCTTAATAAAGACATGACAAACTAAATAATAACGAGGTAAAAAACAAACAAAAAATATTGCATAAAATCTGAAGTCATAACTATGAGATTCAGAGAGAAAAAAAGTTGAAAGGTAGCAACTACAAGATTCTCGACTACTAATGAGTGCTGTCCAAGCGCTGTTTAAGAGCTCGAGCTGTGTCTGACCGAAGAGTGTCTCACACACGAGTGTTATCTCAGCAGACCGCTCATCTCTTCAGCACACACTGAGCACGCTTCTCCCGGCCGGGCTGGCAGACCGCAGGAACGGGCTCACGGCCAACATGTGAAGTTCCTCACGGCCGTGACATCAGCCAGGGGTCACCGGCAGGTCAACTCCTAAAAATACCACCCTGTTCCAGCACCGGAAGTGAAGGCGTCTGGAGACGGGACGCTTCGAATGGAGCAGAGCCAATGGAGCTGGTGTTAACAGCTCACGGCCGGATCAACACAATGAAGTGCACCACAGGAATATAAACAGAGCTCGAGGAAGTGTGTGTGTGTGTGTGTACATACACCTCATTGTTGCCGTGACTTCCTGATATTATAGAGGTGAAGGATCATCTTGTCCATCATCTGTTCATGCAGATCAATGGCGGGAAGCTACTGTGAATCTCTAGCTGTAAAAACAACAAACTACAATTTTTTGGATATACGTTTATTAAGTGTACTACAAAGAAATTTTCATATTTATGTATAATAAAATGCCCTGAAATTGTACTTTTAGTACACTACACTAACTAGTCTGCTAAACTGGAGCAACAAATTTTGTACTTAAGTCCAACTAAAAGTCCAACTATAGATATACTATATTTATTTAGGAGATACATTTATAAGTATATTTGATTGTGCTGAAGTGGAGATATTGCAGTATACTCCAGCTACACGTTAAATAGACTGATATTATTCAAAGATCATACAATCCTCATCAAAAGGGACATTAAAACACAATTTAGATTTAATATTAAGAAATATGCATAGTGCACAAGCAGTATGTAATATATTATAATTTAATTATAATTCTTATATCAGTAAGCATTGAGTTATCTGTAAGTAAATATGTTAATAGATTTGAACTACACTTAGTATGAAATAAATGCATTTTTATTATAATTTTTTCAATAACCAGGTAACCATCAATTAATGTAATTTCTTTTCTGCATTTAAGTAGCACAAAATGCATGTGATGGCATTAATACACAGCATCATTTATAGAGTCTAAAGCATGGTGAACAACAAAATTAAACAAAATATTTTATTTATTTAAACTGATTCACTAAAAAAAAATGTAAAAGTTAAATTAAAAATAAAATAAATAATTAAAATAATAAAATTAAAATAAATCAAATTAAAATAATGTGAAGGTTCATCAGTGACGGGAAGCTGCTCTGAGACGCAAGCTACAAGTAAAACGGCAGTTTACTATAAACTAGAATATTTTATATAAACATCAAATAAAGTCATTTCTTTTTGCAATCAAAGCTGCATTAAAATGGCACAAAATGCATGTGATAGCATTACACAGCATTATTTATATGAGCCTAAAACATGGTGAACAGCAAAATTTAACAAAATATTTAACAAAATAATATAGAAAATGTATCTCACAGAGATTCAAATTAATCAGCAAATCTTTTTTAAGCCAGTCCACTGAAATAAACCATATATATAAACAAAGCAATTTAAAAAATAAAATAATGAATCAAATAAAAACAAATATAAAAATGAATGAATAAATAAAATAAATAAATGTGATAAAGTGAAATATAGAAAAATAATAAAAATAAATTAAAATAAATACCAATACATAAAATGAAATACAAAAATAAAACAAAACAATAATAAAATTAAATAAAATAATAAATAGCATCACAAATTATAATAAATCCACTATTAAATTCTACAATTAATAAAATTATTAATAAATAAAAAAAAAATCCAGATATATTCTCTGAAAACTAGTTACCCTTTCAGTCGAATCACTTCGACGTTACATATGGGAACTCGCCAGAGAGACCAATTGCCTTTGAGCTTT
>JAUMHE010000068.1:21180872-21199476 GCA_032359235.1 Enteromius mattozi | reverse complement strand
AGTTAAAGTTTTAATGCTAATAGTAAGTACTTCCATTATGTTTTTGACATTTTTATTGTTCTTTTCTTTTAGTTAATGTTCATTATATTTCAATTAATGACAACATTTATGGTTATTTTACAGTTATTGTATATTGTCTTGGCATCTTAATATTTTAAATATTTTATTTCTATTAATACATTTTCAGTTCATTTCGTTTTACATATAAAACTAAAACTAAAAGTCCTTAAAACTATATCTTTTTTAATATTTTGTTTTAATTTGTATTTATATGTACATAATAAATAAACACAGAACACACACATATATTATATAAACAAAAACTTTTATTTTGGATGCAATTAATTGCGATTAATTGTTTGACAGCACTAATGATTTTTGTTTTAGCTCAGTTATTTTAGTACTTAAACTAAATAAAAAAAGAAATGTGACCTTGGCATCTAGCTGATATAAATTTAAATATATTTATATAAATACATTTTTCCAGTTAATTTATTTTATTTCAATAGTTTTTTTAATAGTTTTTAGTTTCAGTTCATTTAGTTTTCATAATTTTAGTACTAAAATATTGCAACTAGAAAAAAACCCTGATACATTATATATATATATATATATATATATATATATATATATATAATGCATGAAGAATTCAAGTGCTTCTAGTAAATTTTCATCTAAAATGAGAACTTTTATTAGACTCCTATGTTTAGGTTCAGTACTTTTACTCTAATGGCAATATAGCTCCTTTTCTGAACCTGAATAACTGAGCATAAATATAGGACCCTGATAATTTTAAAAAGGAAATGCAGACAGCGCTTAGAGGCTTTGGCATTTACGGTTTTAGTTTGAGTTAAAGATGCACAACAAAGTCATTCAGGTTTGGAACGACGTGATCTTCCTTCGAGGAAACATCTGACAGCAGCTAATGAGCTCATTATTGCTCACTGAACACAAATGGCTTTCAGAGTTAATACTCCAGAGCTTCAGACCAGGAAACCCTGGGGATACCCGCCCGTCTGTCTCTGTCCGTCCACCCTTCCCCCAGATCCTCGGCGCATGAACCCGTGGCTCCAGAGCTATCAGAGAGCTTTAATAACTCCCAGCTCCGCGCTTTGAAGTTACGGCCAGGCAGCTGAAGAATCCCATTCCCTCCGCTTCCCTGACAATGGGTGGAGGGGGAAGGGATCTGGCCCTTAATCTGCGGCCATCGGGATTTTACCTGCCTCCCAAATCCTAAAGCTGACTTTAAAAGGTGGCCAGACACATTTGGACACTTCAAGGAATGTTCTGAGTTTAGTGCGAATTAAGCGGTTTCGGCAGCATCTGAAGCCGGAAAATAACTCCATCATTCCATCGTTGCTTTTTAACAAAGTTCGTTCAAACACGACCGCGCAGCTGTTTATTTTATGTTTACTCTGCTCCCTGCAACTCCTCAAACACACTCTTAACAAGGGTTCTGTGATTACTGTGTTTTCAAAAATCACAAAGAGCTGATTAGACAGCAGCACAATTCACGTGCATTTGTTTTGTTTGCTTAGGGATAAATGCATACAGTTTGAGAAACTGCAGATTAATTAGCAATGAAAGTCCAAAAGTGATATGACAAATTCACTAAACAGCAGCCGGGAACAGAAAAGTGCAATTAGAAAATCACCAGATGTGGTTTGAAAGCATTTAAATGCACATTTTATACATGACGATGGAATAGCTCAGACAAAAACATGAAAATTTGATAAAAGTGTCTCTGTATCAGTGTCTCAGCAATGGATGTGAATGGGTGCCGTCAGAATGAGAGTCCAAACAGCTGATAAAAACATCACGATAATACACCAGTTAACATCTGGAGAAGACGAAAGATGAAACAAATTCAGCATTAAGATGCTTCCTCCGGTGAAAAAGTCTATCTCAAAGAGGTGGTGTTATTATGGATTATGGACTTTTTAATGCTGGATTAGTTTGATCTTTTGTCTTCTCCAGATGGACTGGAGTGCTGTGGATTATTGCGATGTTTTTATCAGCTCTCATTCTGACGGCACCCATTCACATCCATTGCTGAGACACTGATGCAGACACACATTTCTCTAAATCTGATGAAGAAACAAACTCATCTACATCTTGGCTAGAGCAAATGTTCACCGAATTAAAATCTTTGGGTGAACAATTCATTTGAATTAACAGAATCACTTACATCTGACATCTGCATATTAAGTTACAGTAAATCATAACGTTAGTAAAAGTAAAGCTGGCGAACAAAACTAGCTCAAAAGCACCAAAAAAGAGACTTATCTGCTTCATCATAAACAGCATTTACTGAATAATTTAAAGAGCTTTAACAAAAATATGATAAAAAAATATGAGCTTTTAAATCCTTTTGCAAGTGCTTTACTGTGATATTTGCTGTAAAAAAAAATTACATTACTTGGCATTATTTGGCAAATAATGTGACTAATGTTCTACATGTATAGAAAACTAAAATTGAAGTATGCATCACTGATTCTGTTATTTTCCCGCTGCTTTGACACAATCTGTTTTGCAAAAGCGAGGTGAGGTAGGAACAAAGCACTCATACACTTCACTTGATGTAATTCAGAAACTCATCCTCCTTACAGAGATTCCTAAACACTGAGTGTCAGATTGTGTGTCTTCTCTGTCTGCCGCGAGCTCCAGCATCAGTTTGTGTGGAGGTGTCTGCTTTCAGTTCATTCAGAGGACAAAATTACAGCTGCTCTGGGGTCAAAGTCAAACCGCAACTATCAGGACAATACAACTCTACAAACAGCTGGATGAATGTCAAAGCATCCCTAGAGATGGGCGGCAAAACCACCGCATTCGATTCACATTACTGTACTCTAATCGGAGGAAATTACGGCAACAAGACATTTATGGAGTCGTTTTAACATCTAAGAGAAACGACATGTAGACAGTCTATAATAATATATTTTTTATATGAGTTCTGGAAAATAATTTAAACCAGCTCAACTGCATTGGAAAACATGATGCAACATCAAATAGAATAGATTAGCACAAATTAATAAATATTTACGTTGCTGTTTTTTTCCAGCCTAAACTTCAAGAGCCCAGTGGACTCATCTTTATTTGAAAATATACTTAAAAATGTTATCAAATGTAAAAAAAGTCATATGCACAATGTACTTTATACATGATTACTGTTTTTTTCTAAATATAAGTATCTTGTTTTGTAAAGTTGCTTAATGTCAAGCACACAAAACAACACATATAATCAATATATTGTTTGTTATAATAAATTCATATTCATTTTTAATAATTATTGTGTGCATGAATGAATGGATGAACTAGCTTATATTTATAATTCCTGTTATGTTCTCATTAGCATTCAAGTTAAATGATTTGTGGAAAGAGGGAACTCAGTATTTAAAGGAATAGTTCACTCAAAAATGAAAATTCATAATTTTCTCATCCTCAAGTAGTTCCAAATCTGTATGAATTTATTTGTTCTGCCGAACACAAGGAAGATATTTTAAAGAAAGTTAGTAACCCGGCTGTTTTGGTCACCATTGACTCCCATAGTATTTTTTTCCTACTATGGAAGTCAATGGTGACCAAAACAGCCAGGTTACTTTTTTTTTTTTTAAATATATTCCTTTGTGTTTGGGAGAACAAATAAATTCATACAGGTTTGGAACTATTTGAGGATAAGTAAACGATGAGAGAATTGGGTGAACTATTCCTTTAACATTCTTTCTAAATGTAGTGTGACTTATGCATCAATGTTTTTTTTCTCTGAACAGTGCAATTTTGACCCAGTGCAACTTATTTTTTACAGAAAACCAAGTATATGAGACTTCTTGTGTACTTTATAGAAACCTGGTGGTAAAATTCACCATCCACTTTAGGTAAGTAAAAAACAAAAGCTTTGATAATCCTTCGATAATCCTTTATGCTTCATGACAAACAACAAAAATATTCATAATATGGGGCTGGAACAATATGAGAGTCAGTAAATGTGAACTCTTTAGACATAAACGCTGCTGATCACTAGAAACCCAATGAAAAGCCTTCAATTAAACACGCTCCCACAACAATAACTATTCATCTCAACAACTCATCAACACAGTGTTAACTGCAGAATAAACATGGCAGAACAAACCTGTGATTACTACGTTTTCAACAATCACAAAGAGCAGATCAGACAGCAACATGATTCAGCAGACTAATTCAGACGCACACGCATTTGTTTGGTTTGCTTAGACATAAATAAACACATTGCAGATTAATTTGCAATGAAATTCCAACAGCAATAAAGCATCAGAAGAAAGTGCTTCTTGTAATCTTGTAATGCAACAAAACTAGTTCAAGCAAGTGGATCAAGGTTTGAGTGTTTTAGTCCAAACCAGAGTTTCACAAAAACCAGACCTGAAATGGACTCACATCAAAAGCTCTAGTGTGAAAGTGCCTCTTTCACTTCATCCGCCCTAAATAAACAACCTACACGCGTCTTATCGCCAATCAAAAGCCTCTCGCTCTCTTGCTCACAGTTTCAAAGAGTCTTTCAGGTACTTGACGACTGACAAAACACAAATCAGAGCCAAAACTTTGAAGGAGTCAAACCCTGGACCTGCCCATTAATGACACATGACGTGTCCCTCGCCGGTGGTTTCCCCTCAAGGCCGCTGTCAGACTTTCCCATTCATTCTTTTATGAGGCTTCTAATAGAGCAGGTTAATCATCAGTAAGAGTCTTTTACTCTGACGTCCTTCAGCGTGAAATGGCGCAAAACCTCAGCTGAGGGTCTGACCTAACGAGACACATCAGCTTCTGTCCATTTCAACGAATCAGACTTTTGAGATTGACTCTTTTTGGACCGATTCATTGAAACGGACAGTTTCTAACTTCTTAAAGGTGGCTTGATTCATTCCTGTGAACGTCTGTTCATTTCAAAGAGTCAATTATGTATAATTATGGAATAATTGAATCTTGGACGGTTTGGAGTCCATCCACAGAAATAATTTCAACAAACTTGTTAGTGTCTGTATGATTCATTCTTGTGAATTTCTGTTCATTTCAACGAATGGATTCAAAGATTTTTGAGATACAATTTTGAATTGATTCTTTAAAATAGTTTTTGACACAAATGATTCAAACATACTTGTCAGAGCTGGTTATCTGAATGAAAAAAAAAATGAGATTTTTTTGAGATCGACTTGATTGTTTAACAAGTTTGTTCGAATCATTTATGTGGATGGGATCAAACTGTCCATTTAAGAGTTGGTTTTAGAATTGATTCCAGCCACAGAAATGAATCAAACAAACTTCCCGTGTTTGATTTATCCTTGTGAATTCAGTCTACTTTGATTCTTGACAGCTTGAACCTATAGACAAAAAAAGAATCAAACAAACTAGTCTGTTTGCTTCATTTCTGTACATTTCAGGCCATTTCATTGAATCAATTCTGAGATTTCTGTGATTGATTCTTTGAAACGGACAGTTTAAAGAAATGAGAAATGAATCAAACTAATCTATTAAGGTGAGTCAGTTGGGTTGATTCCTGTAAATTTCGGTCCAATTCAGTGAATAAAGTTGAAGACTTTTGAAATGATTCCTTGACAGTTCAAACCCATCCACACAAATGATTTGAACAAACTAAATATAATTCATGTAAATGTCTTTAACTTTATTTACCGGGGATTTTTCGAACCCTTCCGCAGAAATGATTCAAACAAGCTCTAACAGCGTTTTTATTACTGAAGTTTGAATGAGAGGCGCTAATAAATCTCTGTCTGAACAAGTGCAGTAAAAAGTGCATTAAAATCACTGCAATATTCAAATGTATGGTTACTGACACACGTATGCCACGAGGCATGTTATTCTTTGCTGTTAATCACTGAGCTGAGGGCTGGCAAACTGTCTTGGGTTATGAAACATGCCAGAAAATAGCAGCACTGTGTGGTCGGAGAATGAGACAAAACTCGTGCCAACTGCTCAGGTGGAGGAGAAACAGCAAAAAATTCAGTCCCTGCCTGACTATTTTATTAGTTTATATGACACCCATGTCGGCTTCTTGCCTAAAAAGATGGGTTTATGATGTTTCATACATTTGGCTGCTTCTAGCCTTACCCTGGACTCGGTTCCGCCCTCCACCTTTGGGCCTAGATATATAAAAGACAACCTGGACATCTGAGACTCCTGTAAGTCACTGTATAATCCGAGCGCTGTTCACGCAGATGTGACTAACCGCGACTCTCAGCTGTTAGCTAACGCAGCTGTCAATCACAAACAGCCTCTGCTTCTGCAGCTTCAACACCCGCCGATGATGTCACAGTCCCGCCGTCAGAACCCATCAATCCCAGCGGAGAACCACCACCGCTGCCAAACACGACAAAAACAACAGCAGCTCTCCACCTCGCGAGGAGCTGGACGTGTCGCTGCACGGCCCTGGTCTGTTTGTCTCAGCCACTGTAATGAAGATTTCTCGGTAGTGGGAATGTGGTCTTTGGCAGCGGGGCTCACCGCAAGTTGTTCCTTCTGTGGAGCAGCTCCCGTCTGGATTCTTGAGCGATTCCACCAAGATACAGGGAAAAAACTCACTCGCACAGCTGAATAGTTCCTTCTGAGATGCTTCAGGGATTTCGTGGGTTACTTTTACAAAAGCATAGCAAATCATGTCTCAAAGATACCATTTTTGGGCCAAGTTTTAAGGCAGCGTTGCATGCATCCTTTAAGGAAAAAGCAATCCCATAATGCACTGCAACCATGCAAAACTTTTTATTTCTGTTATTTTTGTGCTGTGTATTTGTTTCAAACATTAAAAAACGTAATAAAAATTAAGACAGTATTCATAATAAAATATATTATAATTATATATATATATTTAATATAACCAAACAGTAAAAAAAAAAATACAAAATTGCACATAAGGGAATTTTCAATAATAAGAAATATTATAATTTATAATATATTTACTATATTTGTACATATAAATGTATTGTAAAATATTATAATAATTTTTAATGATATAATTATTTTTCTACTCTATTTTATTGTTGGAATATAAACATGTAAACAGTGAATATTAAAACTTGCATGCATGATGGATTTATTTAAAATGCAGTAGATAATGCAGAACATGTTAAGTTAAAATATAATTAATATGTAATATAATGCATATATTTAGCCAAATGCTTCTTTCGAGAGTTCATTTTTCTAGCTAACTATTGCATTTATGGTCACTGAATGGCTTTTCTTACATGTTTATATCTTTCTGCAGTTAAAACACTGTTTGTTTGATTGATTACATGATTCATTTCAGCTGTTCTGATGTTCATTCGTATTTATTTTGTGCTGTAACTAGTAGTAAAGAGCAAGAGATGATCAGTTGAAGTGAGGCTACAGCAATCTTTCATGCTAAATCAAAGAGCAAAACCATATTTATTAATTCATTTCATGATAAAATAGACATAATTTCAAAAGCTAGGACTTTGTTTCATATCAAAAGTAACAAAGCACAAGGATTATTGTGATTTATTGGATGACAAATAATGTTTCATGAACTTCTGTTTGTGCATTAAGTAAAAACATCATGGACTGATTTTTGGCGATATTGGTTCATTATATTTTCTAATGCATGTGCTACAGCCTTTGGAAAAATTGATTGAAATTAGTTGGGTTTTCCAAGTGTTTTTTGTGTGCAGAATGGTCAGATATTGAGTTGATTTCAGTAGGATGCTGCTTTAGAAGACGGATGCAGATGTATTGAATTTACACCGCAAAGGTGGCACAGAAGCACTTCTAAAGTGGTATTTAGGCATCTTTACACACTGTTAAACGCTGCTCAGAGGAGGCATAAATGCATACAGCAGGTATATTGTGATACTAGGCTGAGGTGGGTCAGAGCTGGTATCATTTAGTCTGGCTTTTATGCAGCATTGCACCACCTATACTTTTGATTTTTAAGCATGCACAGAGCAGCCTTAATTCACCTTCTGACGGATAACCAGACAGATTCAGATTCAAATGCACAAAAACAGGCATTTCCTACCTTAAAATCTTTCAGACTGGTGTCATATCTTTCGCCTTCCTCAACTCCTCTTCTAGAAATAATGCCGTTCACAACAAAACTATCCCCTGAAAGTGGATTTAACAAAGCATTAGGCAACATCCAAGCCATTAATAGTTAATGTATAACAGAAATAGACATAAAACTGTGTCAAATGCAAAACTCACCCTCAGGATTTTCCCGACGTTTGCAAGCTGCATCCCAACAACAAAGAAAAAATCTCAGTATTATTCATAACATAATGCAAAATCTGCACATGCATATGCATTTCAAGTGCATGCATTGTCCAAATGATACATAAATGGATTATTTTGACTGTTTAATCATCCATTTTATTTATAAACAAATAACTGAATAAAAGCTAACTAGCAAATAATATGGTAGTCTAATAACAAATGGCAAATTCTAGTTCTAAACATAAAAAAAAAAAAGTATTTTAAAAAGCAATACAAAAGTTAAAAGCTATATTTAATGCAGGGAAGACAGAAAAGTTCTTTATGTGACTCTCACCATGTTTTGAGTGAAGTTTCCCCATTGTATGACTGCTGTGGTTAGGAGAACTTGTGCATCTCTCGGTGCCAGTTCAACATGATATCCATAAATATTCAGAAATGAAAAGGCAAATCCGTCAGATTCCGGGAACACGCGAGCGGCGTTCAGCGCGCGACCCCCGCGACTCACGAGCACAGCGAGGCTTTAAAACACAGAAGAGCGAAGAAACTCGTCTGTCTGCGGAGCTCGAGATGATGATGATGATGGTCCGCTGCTGATGAAGGTGTGAAGCGAAGTGAAGAGAAGTGCTGGAGAAACGCGCTCCCACGGTTCAGTCCGGCCCCTTCAGCATCACTGCTGCCCCCTGCAGGACAACAATAGAATGAAGGAAAAAAGAATAATAGAATAAAATTAAATTGAAAATGAATGAATAAATAAATAAGCAAATAAATACATTTTAATGAGCAAAGGAAAAGAACATACATGCATTTGGATGTTTTCTTTCCATTAGCTTGAAAGAAGTAAAATAGGTAAAATAGCCCAAAATCTAAAAAGTGAGCATTGCATCAAAAACTAAATGAATTAATAGAAAGGTTCTGCCTGTATTGTCTTGGAAAAACACCAGACAAACAAAAGTTTGAGATGTGAACTTGAGGAGAGCCAACTTCAATCATGCACTAAAAATCACTAGATTCAAACACACCGAGCAAAGCAATGAAGAAAAGTGATATAGTGAAGAGAAAAGATGCCGCTTGCAGCATTTCGATTCAAATTACTTGCATGTCTACACAATTGTTGTGGTCAAAAGTGCATGAACCAATCAACCCAAGTGTTTAACTTTCTAAATACATCATAAAACAAAACGCAACATCTGTGCATTTTACTTTTCTTAGGTTGAGCCGGGAATCAGAATAAAGAAAGATGTTTGTCTGCATCAGCCGCCCTTCTGGAGCTCTTTAAACACCAGCACAAGAAAGCATCTCGTGTGATTGAAGTGGAAGACTAATGCCGGCTGCAATGATTATGTTGCATTAAAATGAGAAAATTCAGAGCAAATAGGCAAATTCAGATCTGCAGCAGTACAACGGAAAAGACCAGGCGCCGCTGATGACATGTAATCACCCGCTTGATGACAGCTCATCTGAGCCTGTGTTATTACTCTCTCCTCAACATGCTCCACATACTCTGCTCTGGGACCGTGCACCCGTGCCAGCTTGTGGTTTAACGTCTCTGACTGGAATCCAAAGCTGGCTCCTCCGGGGTCGTGTCTTTCTGTCTCCTGATGGGATCTTCACAGTCATTCAGCAGCGAGCATTATTTACACCAGACCTGAACTCTGGGATCTAAGCATTGGAATAGGGTCAGAGGTCTATAAAAATAGTGCTGTTGAACTATTTTTTGTGCATACAAAATAAATGTTTTTGTTTACATAAAATATGCATGTGTACTGTGTATATTTATTATGAATATATTAAAGAATAATGTCACATTTATATATTAAATATAGTTTTATATGATATAATTTATACTATGTGTGTGTCTTTATATATACATAATAAATATACACAGTACACATACATATACTATGTAAACAAAAACTTTTGTTTTGGATGTGATTAATCATGATTTGACAGGACTACAAAAACAATGATTTCGTAAAACATTTCCTGCTCCTGTTGTGAGTGACTCATCGGTTTATAAAAATCCCGATATAATATTTCATCAGACTGAAATGACTTTTAGCTCTCTTTCTAAAGTACTTGTCTCACGGAAACACTTTTATCATTCAATTCAATTCCTAAACTACTGCAAAACAAAGAAGTTGATTCTGAGAAGCTGAAATTGAGAACTTGTTTCACACTTTTAGATTTAAACAATAAATAATCATAAACAATAATCATTAAACAATAAACTGATATTACTAATCTATATTACGTAAAGAACATTGATACATTGTAAAAACTAAAATAAATAAGCGGTCAGTATTATAAATCAACACTACTTAAACTGACTGTAAAAAACGAAAGTAAATAGTTTTTATTCAGAATTAAATATCGGCCAATAAACAATCTTTTGCATATTAAGATCAATAACCGATATCAGTATACTATAAATCAGCACTAAAGAAAATTGACAGACTGTAAAAATTTAACTAAATCACTTTTATTCATAATTAAATATTAAATATCAGCTCACAAATAATAATTTTCACATTAAGGCCAATAACCGATAAATGGCAGATATTATAAATTACTCTAAAAACTAAAGTAAATTGTTTTTTTTTTGTTTTTTTTAAAATAAATATTAGGTTTCAGCCAATAAATAATCACTTTCAAATTAAGGCCAATAACCAATAAATGGCTGATATTATATATTTATACTATTTGAAGAAAACTAATACAAATCTAAAAACTAAAATAAATTGTTTTTATTTAGAATTAAATATCGGTCAATAAATAATAATTTTTACATTAAGGGCAATAATCGCTAAAAGGCTTGTTTTATAAATCTATGTTATACTGGAAAAAAATGGTGCAGGATTAAAGAATTTACAAATTACAAAGACACAGTAACATTCAATTAAATGTAAAATTTAAAAATGTAAAAAGTTTCATGCACAACTTTGAAAACATGTTTACACCATACTTTCTATTTAAAAAAAAAGTTAACACTAAAAAATGAAAGAAAAAAAAAATAGCTTGTAGGTTTAGAGTGAATTTGAAATGTGATATTTTAAATCATTTGAGCAAACTTGTATTTTCCTGATTAAAAAAGAAAAAGATCTTTTAACTTCAGCCAGTCAGCATTTTTTTCCGAAAAAGCAAAACTCCAGTTGTCAATACTTGCACGATCACCAAAGGAACATAATTTCACATGCAATTAGATTGAAAAAGACAAAAAAGACAGAAAAACAAGAGTTGAAAGCATATTGCATTTGCACACAGTGAAAAACCTGTTGCAATACTTAAAGAGCAGAGATTTGCAAAACCGATTTGCCAATAAGCAGCATCAATCATTCTTTTATTTCAAACAAAAGCTCATGTATCTCTCTTCAGTCCTACAGAACAGCCTTAAACGTCTCATGTTATTAAGTCTTCAGCTAATGTATTACTATTGGCAGCTGCATTGATATTCCAGCGCTTGAGGCCAGAAACCCAAAAACTGTTGAGAAATTCAGCAGCATTATAGTGTTTGCTTTGTTTAGGAACTCACTGGCGGTTTCTAACCACAAAACTGGTATAAAACACTGCAACAATAAGGCTTTTGAGACTTTTTTCTTCCTCCGCTGATTAGATTCAAACAGCTGCATGTTTCTGGACGAGGAACTGTCAGGAAGAGAAAAAAGCCTGCAGACATCGCAATTATGGCTTTGTTTATCTGGTCTGCAGCCTGACACGTTTTAATCTCACATCATATAAGAGGAATGCCATACAGATACCTGCACAATGATGGCTCGCAGGTGTTTACCTGTTTGATCCGGTATCGGCGGGAGATGATACTCATCAAGCAGCTCTTTGTGATTATGGGAGTCGCATAAAACAAATTCTCACAACTTGAGTCTCTCCAGACAGCACATCAAAGCAGGCCGCTTTAAATATGGTGTCAGACTGGTTTCTAAACGACGTGTGAGAAAGCTGACTCTGAATGAATGCGTGTGTGGGAGAATGCAGTCCTGTGCACAAAAAAGTTTTTGTTTTATACCTTAAGTCTCTTTGAAAAGCAGGAACACAACACGTGATTGTCACACACTTCAACTTCGTACGGATCTCAATTACTTTTTAATTCTTGTTTCCAAAAAGTAGCTTGTGGTTTGAATAGCTTTGCTCCCAAACAATAAAATATGAAAATAAATGTTACTGTAGCTTCTGTTCGCACTGCAAAAAAAGCTACGTTCTCCTGGAGTATCTTGTTTTCTAAATACTCTTAAATCAAGACGCATTCGCTTGAAAAGGCAGTATGAAATAAATCGTCATATTTTCTGTGAATTAGATCAAAATGCAGTTTATTCTTAAAACATAAACATCTGCCAGTGTAGTCAAACGTCAGCTAAACTCAAACAGAAGTCATTTTAACACCCACTGACAATTCCTGTTTTAAGCATAAACTCGGTTTTGTTTAATTTCTCAGAAAATTTGATTGCATGTACTTTAAAAACAAAAACACAGTGCATATAATATTTAAGTTTACATTGCATTTACTTTTGTCATGTAGCAGACACTTTTATCCAAAGATGTGGACAATAGAAGAAAACAAACACTGAATGCCTTGACTTTGAATTTAAGACTGCTATGACTTAATAGGACCTTTTTAATGCTTTAAAACTGTGGAGGAGCCCAATTAGAGCTCCAAAAAATATTCAGGCTTTGCTCAGAAAGCCAGTAAAAATGCAATCTGATTTGTACAAACCTCTTGCATGATTACAATGAGGACAGTGAGCCCTAAAGACTGGATTTGAAATCTGAATGCCGTGTGAATCGAGCCTGTTTGTGCACACAAACCTGGTTTGTTTTTCAAATAGTTTGTAATAGAACTAAGAACTGAGTGATGCTGGATTTGATAATATCTACAGTATTTGAGGCGTTTCATGCGTTCATGCAGCTGTTTTTCCTGCAGGGGCACCATTATGACACCTACTGGTTGCAGTGTATAAATTACACTGGATTACACCAAAACAGTTCAATTCAGGAAAAAAGATTCAAAAAGGAGTGATTCTTTTTCTCTTTCTTATTTAATTAAATGATTTAAATATATACATACATAAAAACTGAACATAAAAAGAAACTTTTTTCACATCTGCTACACTGCATGTTTCAAACTTGGATTTAGGACAACTTCAGATGATCGATTTCTTATGTTACCCAGCAGATGACTCTCATAAATGAGTGTGGTTTTAAACTCTCAAATGTGACATAAAACAGCACTTCTAGGACAGCATTAGCAACATATTCAGAGGATGAAGCTGGTGAACAGACCACAAACACTGAATTATCAAACAAAACAAGAAGGAACCGTTATGACACAACAGCGGCGGGTCAGTGGCTCAAACACAGTTGACCAAACTCTCCTGTTCCTGTCTCTGTTTGTCTACGGCACGCTCCATCGCCTTCAGAAAGCCCTCGACTGTCAGTGAGGAGGACTGGAGACAGAAGAGTGGACGTAATTACAAACAAACAAAGACTAAACTGCACATTTCATTTCTGCTGTAAAAAATAAACAGATGAAAGAAATCTGGTACTGCTTTTGCATGCTCTAGTCACATTTTTGACTATTTTGCTTCCAAAGCATGACTTCTTTCAGACTAGAGGAAAGAAAACATCCAAAATAAACATTTAAGTATTTATTTAATTTTACTTTATCTATAAGCGTCTGTAGGTTTAAATTCTAATACATATTTTATCGTTTTTTTTTCATGTATATATAAACATATATCATTCACCTGGTTTATGCAATATTTTAATCCTAAAAACTTTTCTTTTTTTTTTTTTGGTGTTGACAGTATTTTCTGATTACTATGTAGTATTTGTATATGTAATGATGAATATGAAACATTCAAAATTTTATTCATTTTAATATCTTAACAAAATGAGACTATAGAATATTGAACTTTACTTTATCTTTTGAAATGTGTGCAAATTTGTGCATATTTCAATAGATAATGCCTAGATTAATATTACGACCTGTACACATTACAAGTAATGCGAGTTATGCAATCAGATTACTATTTCCAATTACTAATACTATTATTATTTTTTAAATTTAAGAATATATCCAAGTTACTTTTTAAAATACGTAACAACAGTTACTTTATTTTTTCTAATTTCTTACTATTATGAGAGAAATTGAACTTTTTTGATAATAAAAACAAACAAGCAAGCCCAGCCCAGATGGGAAAATAATTAATTACTTTCCATAAAAACTAACTAATTAAAGAAATTGGGTATTTTAGGGAGTAATGCAATATTGCAATTATAAGCAATTTTCCCCAACACTGATTATTACAGAATTTTAATGGTTAAAAAGTAAGATTTCTTACATGTGACTGAATTTGTCCTGGTTGAAACATATTCTTTTTTTTGCGCTGAATTATTCGCTTTCTGGACCCAAAAATAATGGTGAAATATTAAATATTTATCTATAATTTATCAATATTATTTATATATATATATATATATATATATATTTTTTTTTTTTTTGACAGTATTTTCTGAAAGGATTAAAGGATGATGCCCAAAATAAACACTAATATGTATAACGTGCTCTGGAAGTGTATGCAAATTAGTGCATATTCAATTATGCTTCATTTTGTTTGCATATTTAAACATAACACTTGAGAAAACTTATAATACAATAGTCTTAATGTATTGTGATTAACCAACTTGCCTTGGTTGTCAACTGTAAACCTGACAGAATTAGACTAAAGTACTATCATACTTACCGAATAATTGTTTGTTATGATTATTAATAATAATATATGCTGTTGCCATCTTTGCATCACAGCAGTAACCCACTCAAGGTCATGCACTCCAGTGATTTACCCTGCTTGAATCCTAAAAACATCACTCATCACAAAAAAAAAAAGACACATAATATACAAAGACGAGTACCTTTCCATAGAGCGCATGAGCCAGAAACGGGATTTTCCTCAAGGCTCTTCCGCTGAGTCCTACACTCCCCCTGTGCAGAAAGACAAGCTCGTGAAGAGCCATTCTCTGAGACTTTCAGTACTAGCTGCATTGTAAGCAAACACTCACCGGGCGAGGTTCCTCAGGGTTAAGCTCAGATGGGTCACGTCACTCTCCATGAAGTTCATGGTGCTCAGTTCCTCCATACTCAGCAGCTGCTGTCTGGGGTAGATGATCTGACGCTGCAGGGAAAGTTCAGATCTATTCTGTGACGTCCAGCAGAAGAACAGAGACGTTCAACAGTTAAACACGCTCACCTTCATGAGCTCCTCCAGACAGGACAGATAGATGTTGAATATGGCGCTGGCGCTCGGGGGGCCGATGTACTGCTTTATATCAGCTCTGTCCACAAACGCCAAATCGATCTTTTCTGTGACGTTGGATGTAGTGAGGATGACAACATTTGGGTGCCTGAATCAGCAAAACATGATGAGGTTTGTATTATTATGAATAGAAAGAAAATTGCACATGAACCCAATTTTACCTCCATTATATGACATGCATTTTGCATAAGAAGGAGGGCAAGATGGCATCAGACTGTGGAATAAGTTATATTATGATGAAAGACCACAAAAATAAACCTTTATTTATAGAAACACCCTCCACAATGAGAGCAGGAAGGTGCATTAAGAAACTAGTCATTCTGATTTCAAGCATGCCTTTGTAGATGAAAGTGAGCGGCGAAGAGCAGATGAAGAGAAACTGACCGTTTGATCTGGTCGAGTTGGGTCAGCACTGAATTGACCACCCTAATAGCGTCAGACGGCTCTGTTCCTGCTTGAGCGGCGCTCCGGGCGGCTGTGAGACTCTCCACCTGACAAACACACATTATTAAACACCTTCACTAAATATAAATATAAAACATTAAATGCCACAACTCCCTCAAGTCACAATATTGCATCATTTTTAACATGTTTGGAACAAAGTTATACATTTACAAAGAAAGTGTTTGAAATTTAATATTATTTTATTTTATTGTTTTATATTGTATTAATATAGTAAAGTATATTATTAATTATATTTATGTCTAATTAAGGGAGAAATGCACTAAAACTTTTACATTACATTAAGTGGTATTAAAATATATTCTATTTAAAAAATGCTTCAATATTATTACAGTATTTCAGTGGTACAATAGCAAATTGTATTAACTTTTCATGACTGTATTCTTAAATAAATATTATTTATATTAAATAAATTATTTATTTAATTATTTTTGTGCTGCATTGTGCTGTAAATGTAAAGCTTTTACTTAATGTATCTATAAAATTATGGTGAAATATTGCATATTTACTAAAAACTTTGTTTCTGGTGATTATAGAGTGATTACATGTATATAGTATGTTCCAGGAATGTATGCACAAATTAGTGCATATTTAATAAGATAATGCCTCATTTGTATAAAAGTTATTTTTACACACAAAAAATAAATAAATAAACCAGAAAATGTGTACTAAATACCCAGAGATGCAATTTTGCAACATTATTTTGCTTATAAATTAAACAAAATTATTTTTATAACTAATCAGATCAAAATAAATAAATGTTTTTCACTTAGATTCAATTATAGTCAAATTATCATTCATTAGAGGATGTAAATTACAATGTTTCACCAGGGTTAATGAGGCTATGAGCTGCTTCATTGTGGTAATATCACTGTAAAGTAAAGGTTCTCGTGGTTTATAGCTTTTATTAACCAGTCTAAAGTGGTCTGATTAGCTGGTTTTGGGAGACTGAACAGTCTGAACAGCTGTTATGTGCCCAAAACCTCTCTAAAACAATCAGTCTACATCAGATTTAAGAGTAGAAAGCAGTTTGTTGGCCAACAAAGCCCCCTTAGACTGGTTTAAGTGGTTGAAGTAAGCAAGGGTGACTCAAATACAACTAAATAAAAGACATGAGAACCTCATCTATCAGGACAAACACCAGGGCGTCTTTATCATCAATGAGCTCCTGAATCTTCTGAAACATCTTTGTGACCAGTTTTCCGCTCTGTAAAAGCAGTCAGATGTTAACGAGGTTTCAGACACGGATCAGAGAAAGCGTTTCAGAGCAGACGGGTCCAGCTGTACCTCTGAGAACCACTTGGAGAAGAGGCTGTGGCTGTTGATCTCCACAAACTGGCTGTGTGCATACCTGTTCAGGGTGGAAACACACAAATAATGATGACACAGGGTGCTCAGCAGCTGCCTTTCTGATTTCATGAAGGTGTCTCACCTGCCAGACAGTCTGATGGAGAGTTTCTGGGCAAGTCCTTTGCACAGAGACGTCTTCCCTGTGCCAGGCGGCCCTGAGGGGTTGGGAGAGATACGCAACTGTATAAACAAGGCACGGGCAGCCGTTCAATGAAGACAGAAAGCGCTGAGCTTTCAAAAAAGCTTTTATTGTCTTACCGTGAAGTAACACGACACGATTCCAGGCAATCAAATTGCTGTCGACATTTCTGTCAGAGAAGAAAATTGTTGTGGAAACATAATCCAAGAGCTGGAGAGCAAAGTGAAGACAAGTATCATGTTATGGCTCATATATGCTAGTGTAAAAAAAAATAAGGATATGGGTGGTGGTGATTTAATAAACTTAAGCGCTGTGTGTGTATACAGGGTCAAAGACGATGTCCAAATTAAAAAAAAACAAAAAGTGATTTTTATGTCCATTGAAAGTCCATAGTAAGTAAACTGTACTTTAAAAGGTTTCGAAGTTTTTGGAGAATAAAATGTCAAAATTTGTCATAAATGTATTTTTGTTGTAAATATGCCTGACAAGATTGTTACACTGAATGACATTTGTATATTTATTTAGGCTCAGAAAAATAAATAAATAAATAAATATATATATATATATTCTGCAAATAAACCTAATTCTGCTATATATTTTTAGGTAATTCCAAGATGATTACGCTCGTCTTACTTGTGTTTTGATGCCTTCCTCATAAATCAAGCTTTCCCAAATGCCATGAAACTCAGCTGGAAGACACGAAGAGAAAAAGAGGAGTTAATACTACATAGCTCTCTGGAACAATGTACTTCATATAGCGTGTTTGTTTGTTTTTTTTCATGCTTTTTTTGTGGTGAAAACCATACTTGACATTAACATTTCGATTACAATTTAATTTAAGACCCATTTGTCCCATAAAAATCTCAAATTAAATTTAGATTAACTTGATTAAAAACATTTTCACTGCTATTAAAACAATAAAATGACTCTCAGAGAAGTTAATCAAATAAAAACAGTTTTAGATTTGGTTAACTAGAACCCTGAAAAGTGAACTATTACCTTTTTTTTTTCAGTGAAACAATAACATATTAGGCAGAATATTCAAAGTGCCCCTATTATGCGTTTTCAAATATGATCTTTCATGCAGTGTGTCATGTAGCTGTATGTGAACATAAACTAT
>JAUMHE010000068.1:21133363-21157747 GCA_032359235.1 Enteromius mattozi | reverse complement strand
TTTGGAAATGTAAACTGATATTTCCAACTGACACGCTACCGCAAAAGATAGAAATAACTGACTTAAAACCATTTTTTTTGTTGTTGAAAATACTAGTGGCCTAAAACTTTTGCACAGTACTGTATATGTATGTGTTTTTTTATTTATTTATTTATTTTTTTGGTAGACTTAAAATCTACTGAATCCATGTGATTTAATGTCATCTAGTTTTCATCATTTCGATGTTTTACAGTGTTTATATTTTTTAATTTTAGTGCTTCATCTTACATTTAAAGGGAGAGTTCACCCGCAAATTTATATAGTCATCTTTTATTTATTTGTTCATCATTTCATCATTTTATTATTTTATTATTATCATGTTATTTTAGGAAAAGTAAGTTTTGGTTAGTTTTAGTTAACATTGACAATGGTGACGCTTTTCTTTTTTAAATGTTTTTTTTAATTCAAAACTCATAAATACAATGCACCATAATTTACAGCATGTTTCAGTTGATAAAAACAGAAATTACATTCATAATTAGTATTAATAATAATTGGGATGTGTCCTCCAGCGAGCTCCACGGGCCTCATCTACATCGATCCTTCAAACCTGCGACGGAGCAGCGCCATCAGCACGAGCGCAGCAGCCGCCGCAGCAGCCCTGGAGGCCAGTAACTCCAGCAGCTACCTGACGTCCGCCAGCAGCCTCGCTCGAGCCTACAGCATAGTCATACGCCAGATCTCAGACCTCATGAGCCTCATACCCAAATACAACCACCTGGTCTACTCGCAGTACCCCGCTGCCGTCAAATTGACCTATCAGGACGCTGTCAATCTGCAGGTGAGCCGTTCGGTCTTTACTGAACAGAATCAGACTGCAATAGAGGCAAATTAGACCAACAGTATAATGCACAGATGGTCCCAAGTCAGTTTGAGCACTCTGTGCTCTGTGGCTTTAATTAATAAAATAGCCTAGATATTAGATCATTACATTATATTCCCCAGCAATGAGGTGTAAAATATCTGAAGTAAAACATGATAATCTTGTTTGTAGCGACACACAGACACAAGTAATGCATACACTGGTGTTATCTCTATCTCTCGATTAATAAGTAATTTACCTAAATACTATAATTCATTCAAATAAATGTGATCTTGCTGCACTATTTCATCTGAGTTTGATTTGAAGCGGGCAGAATGCTAGAACTAATGAGCCGTAACTGATGAAAATATCCCTTATTTTTACCCTTTTGGTCAAATAGGCCACATACACACTGCAGCTAAATGAGGTCAGTTCATCTTTTACTCCTTAATTGCGTTCTGTACACGCGTAATTCACTGAAATACGAGAGTGACAACAGCATTAACTTAAACATGCATCAGAAATGTATCTTCAAGCGTGAGATTCAAGAAAATAACAGTGAAAGAAGTCCTGCGGTTG
This sequence comes from Enteromius mattozi, assembly GCA_032359235.1. Lineage (NCBI taxonomy): Eukaryota > Metazoa > Chordata > Actinopteri > Cypriniformes > Cyprinidae > Enteromius > Enteromius mattozi. The sequence continues at coordinate 21,156,327 of JAUMHE010000068.1, read as the reverse complement.
TGTCAGTTTTGCCAGATCTTCACAGAATAAAAACAATAACCAAGGAAAGCACAAAACTCTAAAACACTCAAATGCATTGTCTCAAATCCACAACAGACCATTTTATTAACTCCGTAAAGTGCCTGTCTTTATGAGCTAAGTCCAAACAACATGCATAAAAGCGCTTGTAAATATGAGAACACGGCAACACTTGAAGACAGCGCGCTCTAAAGCAGCCTCCCGAGTATAAACAAAGCACAGCACATCTATCAGCGGTAGTTGGCTAAAGTCGACACACAAAAAGAGTCTATAGCCCAAAAATGGCAGATACCAAACGGCTAATTCTTATTCACTCCCACATGATGGCAAATTGTTGCTATGGTTACGGTGTGGAAGTGACTGCTGTTTTGTACACTCATGAAACTATAATTTACATCTCGTAATTTACATATCACTCCTGAAAATTGCAGTACGTGACCATAGTATGCCTCCTGTCCAGTAAATCACAATAGACTAAGCTTTGTGCGTTGATACTTTTTATATGAAACGTATCTAGACATTTTTATGAACCAATATCGAGTCTTATATCCCAATCGATGCTGTTTGTACGTTGTTACTTTTAATATGAAACAAAGTCTCAGATTTCAAATTCTGTCCATTTTATTATGGAATTTAAGCAATACATACAGTTTTGGCACTCTTTAATGTGGTGCGATAATCACTGTAGACACCTCAGATCAAGTGAAGCGGCAGCACGAAGTTAAAAACTAATTCCATAAATGATTGAAAATTGTTGGTTAATGTGACCCCCTGGTGCTGGTTTTGCAGAACTTCGTGGAGGACAAGTTAATCCCCACTTGGAACTGGATGGTGTCCATCATGGATTCCACTGAAGCGCAGCTGCGTTACGGCTCGGCTCTGTCTTCAGCTGGGGATCCTGGTCACCCAAGCCACCCGCTGCATGCTTCACAGCACGCCGGCCGCCGCGAGCGCATGACGGCGCGAGAGGAGGCCAGTCTCCGCACCCTAGAAGGTCGAAGGTAAGATGCTCGAGCAGTTAAACTCACCCTCTGTTTTCTCATTTCTGTGCTACCCTCAACAAAAACCCAATAGGAATTCTCCATTGACTGTCGGTAGAGTGCAGAAGATAAACTCTTTGAGTTTGATTCTTAAACATTTTCTTCATGATAATCTTTACAAATTAACCAATTTTATGAAATTTGAAGCCTGAATACTTTCTGTAAACCAGCTCTGAAAGTGAGTATATGAGTTTACATTTAAGGTCCTTGACAACCTCTGTAGTGCCATTTAGCCACAGATAAAAAAAAAAGGTATTTTACTTTTTTTAACATTTTTTTTCCCTTAAATTTGAGCTTGCTTTATTTATTTTTTGTGCTCACCACACATCTTATTTCAGGCTTTTAACCAAAACCCCATTCAGAAAACCCCAATGACTTCAGGATGATTTAACTGGAAGTGCTAACAAGCTAACTCTTTTATGGATTTTGGTCTTTCAAAAAACACGTTGTTCCTGCAGCACTATACTGTTATAAAATAATTTCATTCTCTGTGTTCCAGGCGCGCCGCGACACTCTTGACGGCTCGTCAGGGGATGATGTCAGCTCGAGGAGACTTCCTAAACTACGCTCTATCTCTGATGCGTTCCCATAATGACGAGCATTCAGACGTTCTGCCTGTTCTGGACGTGTGTTCGCTCAAACACGTGGCATATGTCTTCCAGGCCCTCATCTACTGGATTAAAGCCATGAATCTGCAGACAACACTCGACACCACTCAGATTGACAGGAAGAGGTAAACTGCTCATAATAGCACTTAAAAAACATGATTTTCGTAGTTAGTGTGGATAATTGATGTCTTAAAGAATTTTAGCCTTTTTGTTGATATTTGATTTTATATATAATATTTCAAATTCACTTTTATTTTAAGAATTTTTGTTTGTTTTAATCTGTGTTTTTGACATTTTTAATAAAAAAAAAATTCTCTAGCTTTTTAGTAGACTTGTTGTTCAAAAACTGACGAGTGAAATTAACTTCTGAAAAGCTAATAGCTGTCACAGTTAGCATCCTGAAATTTAGCATAACTTTTCAATACCAAAACAATGACTTGTCAACACTAACACCCTTTGTTAGTCAATTTTTTGGCAGCAAAGTTATCCAGTTTTTTTTTTTTTTGTTTTTTTTTTTTTTAAATACTTGTTTTTAAACTCATTTTATTGTTGCCTTAGTTTGTTTTAATTTTATTTTTTATTTTATACGTTCCAGGGTTACTATAGGTTATAAAACATTTCATAAAAAAAAAAAGTTTAATTTTTAATTTATTTTTTGGGCTAGTTGCAGAGGCAGCATTTCATAGTTAAATTTAATCTAACTTGGTGTACTAAAATGAACTAAAGCTCATATAAAAACTATATAGACACATAGACTAGTACTAAAAATTACAAACCCATAATATAAAATAAAAACTGGTTCAAAACATAAATAATAACCTATGATTATCTCAGTGATACTAAAACAGCATTTATTGCCCAGAGCTGTCTATTACTGTTGTGAGATTTCTAAGTGCTTTTTTTCATCCTATTTCAGGAATCGTGAGCTGCTGGAGCTCGGCCTGGACAATGAGGACTCTGAGCACGAGAACGACGAGGACACCAATCAGAGTGAGTATTTTTATTTTGCGTTTCAGTTGCACACTGTCTCATAAGCCGAAGTGAAACTCACAGGTTTAGATGATGTACTGAACATGGCTCTGGACAGCGGGAAAGCAGCTCTGCAAACTCCTGACACCAGTCAAATCTCTGTGTTACTATGTACTCCACAGGCTCTACCCTGCAGGACAAGGACGAGGAGTCGGTTCCTGCTGAGACCGGACAGCACCACCCGTTTTTCCGCCGCTCAGACTCCATGACCTTCCTGGGCTGCATCCCTCCCAACCCTTTCGAAGTGCCCCTCGCCGAGGCCATTCCTCTGGCTGACCAGCCGCATCTCCTGCAGGTCAGAGATGCCCTTTACCTGCACCGTCATGTCTTCTGTTTGAGGTGGTTTGTGATGTAATTCCAAGCGGTTGATTGTCTTTAACACTGCTGTTTTTCTTCATCTCACAGCCCAATGCCAGAAAAGAGGACTTGTTTGGACGACCAAGTCAGGGTCTTTATTCGACTTCATACATGGCCAGTAAAGGCCTGACGGATCTGACTGTGGACATGAATTGCTTGCAGGTTAACATGGCTCACATGCTTTCACTTACAATACTGATATATGGTTCCTTTTTCATTTTTAGTAAGTGTAAAACAATTTTCAAAAGGTTTTAACATTTTTTCAGACAAATTATCCTCTTAAGTGGCATCTCAGGTTAATATACTTAAAAACCAACCAAGTTTTAAAAAATTCTTTTTTTTTCTTCTTATTTCTTTTTTTTAAAGCCATAATCATTTTAAGTGCCATCACAAGCTAAGTTCACCTGTAAAAAAAAAATTATATATATATATATATATGTGTTTTTTTTTTTTAAATATAATTTGGGAACACTTTACAATAAGGTTCATTAGTTAACATTAGTTAACAACATTAGTTAATATAAACAAAGAATGAACAATACTTCTACATCATTTATTAGTCTTAGTGCTAATTTCAGCATTTACTAACGCATTATTAAAATCACAAGTTGTTTGTTAACATCAGTTAATGCACTGTGAACTAATATGAATAAACAATGAGCACGTGTATTTTAATTAACTGTAACAAAGCTTAATAAATACTGTAATTTTTTACCATTATTAAAAATCTAATTATGTAAAATAAAAGATCATCCTTCATGGTGTACTCATGTATTTTATGACTAAATAAATTTAAATAATATTACTTTTATGAAGTAAACGAAAAAAAAAAATTCTGGCAAAATGTTTTATACATTATTAATTTTACTTCGTTTTTTTGTTATTATTATTTAGTTTTATTTTAAATAAAATTAGTTATTTAAATAAATATTTATACTAATTTAAGTTCTCAGTGTAGTCAGAAATGCTTCTCTGAGCAGTTCTCAACAGGGAGCAATAAAACAATATTTTTACAATATTCTACTACGGATAATTCTCATCCCAGATTCTACCCACAAAGATGTCGTATTCGGTGAACATGAAGAACGTGATGAGTATGGAGTCTCGGCAGAGGGGTGGCGAGGAGCAGCCGGCTGCGGAGCAGGACATGGATGCATCCAAACCAGGCCCTTCTCCTCACGATCTGGCGGCCCAGTTAAAGAGCAGCCTGCTCGCGGAGATTGGTTTGACAGAGAGCGACGGCCCACCGCTTCCCACATTTATGTAAGTCAGCACACTCACAGATTCAATAAAATAGCTGAGATTGACTCTGTTAGTGACATTTTTCATCCCTTTCCTCCAGTCCACACTGTAGCTTCATGGGGATGGTGATCTCTCACGATATGTTGCTGGGCCGCTGGCGGCTTTCTCTGGAGCTCTTCGGCCGTGTCTTCATGGAGGACGTGGGAGCAGAACCAGGATCTGTAAGTACAGCTTAGTTTTTGCAGTTTTCTTTTGAGAGTAAGCAACTTTTCTGTGTTTTATTTCCAGTGATAAATATTATTTCTATTCCAAGTGCACCACATATGAAGTTGATATTATAATGTAAATGTTAAACAAATCACTTGCAGTGAACAATGAACTGCAGCTTTTAGTGCAAACATGAAATATTAGACACATAGTAGTAGATATTTATTTGATTGTGCTGTTTTTCCATAGTTTTTTTTTCTATTTAAACATGCATGCATTTGATTGTAGCAAGCGTCTTGTGCATGAAACGTGAAATCGTGGCAAAACATTACATTTGAATTAATTGATAAAACTGGAAAAAGCCCTGTCTAACCCATGACTCAAAATCCGTAGTTTTATGATCCATTGCAGCAGCAGTGATAACGCTCTTCTTTGAACGCTACAGATCCTGACTGAACTGGGTGGTTTCGAGGTGAAGGAGTCCAAGTTCCGGCGTGAGATGGAGAAGCTGAGGAACCTGCAGTCACGTGATCTGGCCCTGGAGGTGGACCGCGACCGAGAGCAGCTCATCCAGCAGACCATGCGGCAGATCAACGCTCACTTCGGCCGCCGCTGCACCACTACACCCATGGCAGTGCACCGCGTCAAGGTCACTTTCAAGGATGAACCTGGAGAGGGCAGCGGAGTGGCCCGGAGCTTTTACACGGCCATCGCTCAGGCCTTCCTCTCCAATGACAAGCTGCCCAATCTGGACTGTGTACAGAGCGTTAGCAAGGGAATGCAGGCTAGCAGTATGTGTTCGTTTTGTTTTATTTATATATTTTTAGTCCTCTTTATTTTTTTTAATTGGAGACCTTTGAGGTTAAACATACTTTTTTTTTTTTTTTTTCTTTTTTCTTTTTTCTTTTTATCTGGGATAATGTTTTGCTCATGAAGCTTATGTTTGTTTGCAGATCTTATGCAGCGGCTGAGGAACCGAGACCGTGAGCGTGAGAGGAGGAGCGGAGGACTGAGAGCTGCGTCCAGACGAGACCGTGACAGGTGGCTTTATATATCATATATTCATGGTGCAATTTCTGGCAACATATATTTAATATTTTATATTTATAATATTTTTTAGGCTCATTGAGTTTAAGCAATAACATATATATTTCTTTATTATTTAATCACAAACATTTTTGGCAAAATATTTTAAGCAATAACCTTAATTTTATGGAGATTTCTTTTAAATACCATTATTAAAATACAAATTTTGTGAGCTAAAAGATCATTCTTCATGGTATGCTTATGTGTTTTCTAGCTCAATAAATTTAAGTGATATTAATTGAGACTTCCTAAAAAAAAAAAACCATTTCTTGAGTTATATTTATTATAATTCAAGAGCAATTAATTGTTTTTAAATTATTTTTTTTAACTATTTAATGTTTATTTCATTAAGTATTTCATTCATGTTTTCTGACAAAATACATTTGTGCAATATTAATTTTTTTTATTTATTTTTTTTTTTAAATTATTTTAATTTTAAATTATTTTAAAAGATAAAAGATTGTTAACATTAATGTATTAACGAACAATGAACAATACATTTATTACACCATTTAGTAATCTTTGTTAATGTTAGTTAATAAAAAAACAGTAATTCATTGGTAGTTCTCAGTGCATTAACTAATGTTAACAAACACAGCTTGTGAATTTAATAATGCATTAGTAAATGCTGAAATTGACAACTAATATCAGTAAATGATGTAGAAGTATAGTTCCCCCTCAAACTAACCTAGCTTTATTGTTGTCACATCATAGCCTGAAAGAGATTTTTTAATTAATTTAAAAATTTTTTGTTTGTTTGCAGGGACTCAAGAAGACAGCTGTCAATCGACACCCGGCCATTTAGACCTGCATCAGAAGGGAATCCGAGCGATGAACCGGAGCCGCTGCCAGCTCACAGACAAGCTCTCGGAGAGAGACTTTACCCACGAGTGCATGCCATGCAGCCGGTACAGACATCAGCGCTCCTATCACAGGGACATGTGTGGCTTTGAGAAGCTGATTTAGTGTGTAACATGTGCTTTTCTCTACAGGCATTTGCCAGTAAAATCACAGGGATGCTGCTGGAGCTCTCTCCCGCTCAGCTGCTGCTGCTCCTGGCCAGTGAGGACTCGCTCAGAGCCCGAGTGGAAGAGGCCATGGAGCTCCTCATAACTCACGGAAGGTAAATCATGTCAACACATCCGTCAAGAACATATCACATGCACAAATACGAATTCCTTGCTATGATGAATTATTGGAGCATCTGAAGAAAAACAAAACAGATTTTTAATTCATCATTTAAATTATTGCAAGAAGAATGACAGAAATTAATGCTTACATAATTATGAAATTATTATAGTATTCCATAATTCTGTATATATTACTGTATATAGTGTTTTGGTAGTAAAATGCAATATTAAATGTATTTAATAATTAAATGTTATAGTAATTACATACAATTACAAGTTAATTGCGTAGGCAATTTATTTAGATATTTTATGTAATTGTAGTTGATAATGTGTGTATTTTAATATTTTTAATTATGTATATATGTTTTAACTTATTGAATACATTTTAAATAGGATATTTATCGTTGAAGTTGCATAATTATTTGTTACATTTATTAAATGTATTAATTTTTACATTAAATATTAACATTAAACTGCATAAATTAAATACTATAATAATAAATTATTTACTCTTAACATTTTACTATCACACAGTTGTGTTATAATTAATATTACATAATTCTTAAATGCTATTAAATGTTTCTTTTTTTATGATTCAGTACTATAATAAATCTAATTAAATTATTGTTGTTGATTTAAAACATTCAATTTGTGTAGTTATTGTTTAGCATTTTATTTTATGGTGCCGTGGATACTTTTGTGAAATAAACCCTGTCTCTTTGTTGATAGTGGAGTATTTAATGAGCTTCTCTCTCTTTCACAGGGAAAATGGCGCTGACAGTATACTGGACCTCGGCCTCCTTGACACTCCTGAAAAAGCACAGGTATATTGCATCTAAAACCCTTCTCTGCTACTTTGCATCATGTTAGATTCAGCGTTAGATTTTGTAGTTGCTCTGTGGTTTTCTGAACATTAAGAATTCTTGATCTTACATCTGTGATCTGATTTTAATTGTAATGTCCTTATTCCACCAGCAGGAGAACCGAAAGAGACACGGTTCGACCCGCAGTGTGGTGGACATGGAGCTGGATGACCCAGATGACGGTGATGATAATGCTCCTCTGTTCTACCAGCCCGGCAAGAGGGGTTTTTACTCTCCCCGTCCAGGCAAGAACACAGAGGCCAGGCTCAACTGCTTCCGTAACATCGGCAGGTATGAGACACACCTTCACACTGAACCACTATAATATATCAGAAAGAGCTTTATTGCCGTATGTATATAGCTATATGATCTAACAATAATCCTGTTCTTCTGCCTCCAGGATACTTGGCCTATGTCTGTTACAGAATGAACTTTGCCCCATCACACTCAACAGACACGTCATCAAGGTGTTGCTCGGCAGGAAGGTGAATATCTATGTTAATACACATAGGAACACTGACAGGTTTAACCTCAAAACTGTATTATTGAAGCTGTTCTTCTGTTCTAATATTTCTGGGTTCAATTGTTTTTTTCCTGGATTCTGTATTAATGGTTAAAGTTTTAGTAAAATCATGTCTAATTATTTGAACTTAAAATAAATGGTTAAATTATGCAAGTTTCATGATTCACATTTAGACATGCTTTTTGATTGCTAAAATTTAATTCAACCAATAAAATGGAAAACAGAATTTGTATGTATAAATAAATAAATGGTAGTAATTAATAATTTAGGATTAAATCAATTAAAAGATTGAACAAAAAATAACCTTTTTAGGGCCCTATTTTATTATGTTTTAATGATTCAATAAAATTTTAATAATAAAAAATTTATTAAATAAACCAATAAAACTAAAAACAGTATTTAGGAAAAATAAAAAAAACATTTAGGGAAAAATAAAACCGATTTCACAGGGCCTTAAAAAGGTAGTTTTTATTATGCAGTTAAATTTTATTTATTAAAAGTTGTACAAAATACATTTTTAACAGCCCTATGAAATTGAATTATTTTAATAAGCATTTTCCCCCCAGTTTATTTATTTTATTTTTTCTAAATTCCAATTTCTTTATTTTAATATGGTTCAGCAGGTATTTATTCAAAGCTCGAGTTTCATGATTTCAATTAAACAGAATGAAACGAATTGAACAGGTTTAACTAAATTATTGAAGCCCTATGAAGTTGAGGGGTTTTTTTTTCTCCGGTTTTAATTTTTCTGTATAATGCTTTAATGGCATAAATAAATATTAATAGTAAAGCATGTCTAATTAGTTGCATTTATAAAACTTTAAAAATGTGTTTTGAAAAGTTTTTTTCTGCTTTATCCAGCCCTGAATTGAAAATTTAACACACATCTGTTGTCCAAAATTGTGATAAACAAAAAAAAAAATTAAAATCTATGCACTCATACTGTAAGTTACATTTGTATGACTGGATACGGTGCGCTCCATCACAGAAATCATACTGAGGCTCTCTTGTCTGCAGGTTAACTGGCACGACTTTGCGTTCTTCGACCCGGTGATGTACGAGAGCTTGCGGCAGCTGATCCGTCACTCTCAAACCGAGGAGGCTGAGGCCGTGTTTGCAGCGATGGACCTGGCCTTCGCTATCGACCTCTGCAAGGAGGAAGGCTCTGGACAGGTAAGGCTGGGGTCTTTCTTTGCGTCAGCACTAGAGCGGAGTCTGTGCACGTGACTGACCGTCTCCTGCTGTGTCTGAAGGTGGAGCTCCTGTCCGGCGGGGTCAACATGCCTGTGACGCCTCTGAACGTGTACGAGTACGTGAGGAGATACGCCGAGCACCGGATGCTGGTGGTGGCAGAACAGCCTCTGCATGTGAGTGCAGAGCTTTATATAACACATTTAATAAATAATCACAAAATAATTTCTTATACAGTGAACATTTTAATATGTCTTTAAAATGGGGTTTATGCATAACATCAGGAGACTTAATACAAGACAAACAATACAATAATAAATAAATACAAACAATGGAGCAGTCTGATGTGAATCACGACATTATCTAATAGTAAACCTTATTTTGCTCATTTACATTATTTTGTGCATTTGACAGATGCTTTTAAATCTAGTGTGACTTGCTAAATAGTTTTTCAGTGCATGCGTTCCCTGAGAACTGAACTCATCTTTTACCATTTGTGGAGCGTTTTAAGAACATGTTCTCTCACCTGTGCTTTTTAAACAAGGAGAAACATGCAGAAGTGTAAGTGAGGATGTTGTTTTGTAGGCCATGCGGAAGGGTCTTCTGGATGTTCTTCCCAAGAACGCTCTGGAGGATCTGACGACTGAGGACTTCAGACTGCTGGTCAACGGCTGTGGAGAAGTCAATGTCCAGATGCTCATTAGTTTCACCTCTTTCAATGATGAGTCAGGTACGTTTTTGGATCTCCAAGATGCTTGAAACTGATACTTTTTTGCCTTTTTTCTTAAGAACTAGTTCAGAATGATGGGAAAATTCCAGTTTGGAATCTTTATTCCACTTGTAACAATTATAACATTGTTTAATTTTTTTAAAATTCTAGTTATTTTTTGTAACACTTTCCATTCTTGTATTTTTATGCACAGCTTGGGCCAAAATAAATAATCGAATCTTACAAGGTTTCTGCAGGTCTTTAAAATTAAAGTCTTAAATTCATTAAGGCTTGATATTAATACATTTATTTTTTTTTTCAATACAAATATCTAAAAATTCTTGTTCGTAATGTTTGTATGTTCTTCATTTATAATGGTGTGTTTTTGATCGTCCAGGTGAGAATGCAGAGAAGCTGCTGCAGTTCAAGCGCTGGTTCTGGTCCATCGTTGAGAAGATGAGCATGACTGAGCGGCAGGACCTGGTAAGAACCTCTTCTTTTTCTTCTCAATATTAGGACTGGGACAATAAGTTGATGCGTCGTGAATCAGGTAATTGTTCTGCATTGATTCTGAGATTATTGCATGCATTGACAAACATGTCTCACTCGAGAGATGTGTAGAAAGCCATGCAGAGTTAACTTCAAACGTTTAGAAAACGTGATTATTCCTTCTGCATTTTATATTTTTAAATGCAGTCTTGGGCTCTTTGTATTAACCAATGCATAAATTCAAGATGCTGTTTTGTTTATAATTGTTTAACAAATCAAATTTCAGAAATTGCATAATTTAGACGTTAAGCTAATTTTTTTATAGACTGTTATTGCATTGACAATTTAATGCTGTGCATTATTTTGCTCTTTGTGCGCTTTCGTGACCTCAGGTGATTATTTACTTTTTTACTAAAAAAAACAATTTTTACTGAAAGTAACAATAAAATTGGACAATTTATATTAATATTAGTAAAACATTACAATAAGGTTCATTATTTTGCTTCGTTTGAAGAAGTTAGTTTACTGAAGTAAAGTAAATACTACTTCAGCTTTTATTGATGTTAATTTCAACTTTTACTAATGCTTTATTAAAATCAACAGTTGTGCTCATTAACAGTATATGCACTCTGAATTAAACCGTGAACTACTGTAGATTATATATATTTTCTAGGCTCATTATTTCGGCCTTTTTTCTCTTTCAGACGGAAAACATAGTTGTTTTTTTAGCTGCCTATATCACCCGGCTCTACCCAGAACCCATCCACAAGTGCATTGATTTATTTTGTCCCAGCTCTACTCGATATGAATTCAGGAAAACCTGAGCTGGATGCTAACGCATTAGTGTGTGCCGCCCGCAGGTGTACTTCTGGACATCCAGCCCGTCTCTGCCGGCCAGTGAAGAAGGTTTCCAGCCCATGCCCTCCATCACCATCCGGCCGCCGGACGACCAGCACCTGCCCACCGCCAACACCTGCATCTCTCGCCTCTACGTGCCACTTTACTCTTCCAAACAGATTCTAAAACAGAAACTTTTACTAGCCATCAAGACCAAGAACTTCGGTTTTGTGTAGTCGAGCGAAACCTGTTTAATCGTTGTGTAATATTACTAGTTCCATTTTTGTAGATTTATTTTTTGTCTATACAATTTTATGAAATTTAAAAAGTGCTGTCGCATCCCTGGCAGTCTTTTTCTCTTTTTTTTTCTTCTTTTCTTTTTTTTCGGTCTGCGTTGCAAACGTTGGACGGCTTGTTCTTATTTTGTTTTTTTTATTATTATTTCCGTTATCCGAGTATAACGCAACATTCCTGCATTGGCTTTTGTAAAGTTGAAGCCTGCAGCTCCATTGGCTTGAACTGTAACTTCCCGTGACTTTGGCCTGACGGTAAACTGTCCGCCAAACCCAGCCAAAGATGACAGCAGGAGTATTTAAAGAAAAATAAAGCTTCCACTGTGATTTATGATTACCCCCCCCCCCCCCTCCCCTGCCCAAACATAAATATTACTATCACTGAGAGTTCACTGCTGCCTTTGTGGAAAGTCATTTTTTTCTTGTATAGAGGGAGTAGGGAATTTCAAAAATAAACTTGGATGCAAACTAGTCTTGTGCTGCTTCTTCACTTAGTTAACACTTTACAAAAAGCTCTCATTTGTTAACATTAATAAACACCACAAAATATTGTTAATGCATTAACTAATGTTAATGTTCATCTCCGTGTATTAATGTTAATGAATGTTCTAGTAAATGTTGAACTTGAAATAAGATTAGTTAACATGAACAACTTGACATAGTGCTAATTAAACCTTATTGTAAAGTCTTATACTGTATATACATTTGTGACAGTCTATGGAATTTCCCACCGTCTCAAGGCTTTTAAAAATAAAGTCCCAATTTTTTCGTTATTTATGGCATGTTGAAAAAGGCATATTTGCAAAATACACACTAAATGTTTTAAAGAAAAGGTGCATGAAGCAATGCTTTATGCTGTGAAAAACTTTACCCTGTCTGGTCACTTTAGTTGTTTTGTCATGAGATTTAATTCACAAGTAGGTGAATAGTAGCAGCTCTTTTACAGTAATCCACATGCTGTGCATAAGAAACCTATTCTTCACTACAGAAATATGCCATTTCAAATATAGTATAAAAAGTATACAGTTTTAGTAGTATTGGATATCCAGGTAACCTAATATTTCTGCACACTATTGTATGTGCAATGACTTTACATTTATAGTGTGGTGAATGAAAATTCATTATTTGACTGGACCACTAAGTGCTCAGACTTTATGCAAAATCTAAATAATTTTCTTAGACGTATACCACTACTTTGCATTTTTAATTAAGTTTTTATTGGTAACACTATTTTGATAATCCACTTTAGACATTACTAACAGTAAGCAACTTTGTCAGAGTATCTAACACTTTCATTTGGTCCACAACATACTATCAGAAACTTTACTATATGTTAACTAATTCTACTAACCCTAAACGTACTTTTTATTTTCCAACGGGAATATACCTTGCAATAAGATCTTGTTGGTTAATATTAAAGCATAAGTAAACGTGATCAAAGTATTTTTTTTAAGTGCATTAGTTAATATTACTAGTGTATTGATGACCAATACAATTGATTTTTAAAAATACAGTATTAATGTTAAGTTACAGATCAATTCTGTAGATTTGTAGATTCTGTATTTGTAATAAATTAAAAACGGTTAGTTGCAATTAATCAATGAGCCATATAATGCCTGAAAAGGGGCAGAGCTACACAAGATTTATTGCTAAAATTAAATTATTTCCTGTAGTTTTTATATTCTTTTTTTTATTTTGCTAAACATGACAACTAGAAATGTGCTTTTCATTGAAGATGTGTTTTGGGCTAGATGCAATAAAATAAAGCATCACTCAGAGAATGTTTAAATCATGTTTATTTTGCAAAGACAAAAATACTACGTCTTTAATATAAACAGATGCTACGATCAAGACTTAAATACAAATTGAGTTTCAAATACATTATAACCTTTGAAAAAAAACAAAAAAAAACATAACACTGCGACTTTTCCGAGAAAACAAATTTTTAAAACAAAAACTGTCAGGTAAACCGTTATTAACAGTGTTTCTGCATGCATCTTTCTACAATCAAAAAAAAAAGAAATATAACGGCTGGTGTTCTGCTTGTCTTTGACTATAAAAATAAAGCCATCTTTATACTGGCATCAAAGCACGCTTCTTACAAAAGAACGAACTGCTTTGACAACAACTGTCAGGCAACTTGCATCGTTTGTTTGGGATCTGATAAAGAGGAGAACAAGCCGTCATGATTAAACACACACAGGTCGGATGAAGCTGCACGGTGCGGAGCGCTGGCTAGCGGCCTCCAGACTTGCGCCCGGCCCATGATCTGGAGCGCGAGCGGGAGCGGGACGGCGAGCGGGAGGCGGAGCGCATGCGGGGCTCTTCCTCTCGGGGTCCGGCCGAGGCCTGCAGCTCTTCCACCGGCGGACTGGCCGATCTGGACCGGGAGCGCCGGCTCTTTGACTTGTATTTGGAGTCGTGTGACGGAGAGCGTGAGGCTGATCGGTGGCGTCTGCGGCCGTGATCACGTGACCTGTGTCTGGGCACATAACATGTGATTTACTGATGTTTCCACCAGGGAAGATCATCTGTGTGATCTAATGTGTGCATCTATCTATATAAATACACACGTGTATACATTTCAGAAAGATATGTTTAGATAATATATAGAAATATTAGTGCTGTCAAACTAATGAAATAAAAAATAAAGTTTTTCTTTACATAATAAATATACACAGTACATACAAATATATTAAGTATATATAAATACAAACACATGCATGTGTATATTTAATGAAAATATGTTTATATATTAAATATATTTAGATATAATATCAAATATAAGAAAACAAATGCATTTACATGTAAATACTTTCAAAATATATACTGTACGTGTGTTTTAATATAAACATTATAAACACAGTATAAACATGTAAAGAAAAACTTATTTCGGATGCGATTAATCACGATTAATCATTTGACAGCACTAAATATAAATGTATATACATACATGCATATTAAATAGTTTACACAAACTTGTAAATAACAACTTTTACTTTGGATGCAATTAATCTTTTTTTATTCATTTGAAAGCTGTATAAATAAGCTTTTCACTGATGTATGGAAAAGAAAAATGGATAATTTTGACCCATACAAAGTACTGTCGGCTATTTCTACAAATGTATCTGTGCTAATTATGAGTGTTCCAGGGGCACATATATATATTTTCCTTACAACACCGAGTCTCTCCTGTGCAAAAATTAGAAATATTTTGGCTAGGAAAAACATTTTTGTTGGAAATAATACATTTTATTAAAATGAGAGTCCTTTGAAAGCTTTAAAAAAATAACTAATGAAATCAAACTCTGCTGTGCATCAAGTCTCTTGATATTTGTGTATTTTACTTTCATTTCACTGCACACAGCTCAACAGCACTCCCTAAGTAAATAAAACGCTTGAGCACAAGTGCGCTATCCATCTTACGGGAATATTTTTTTCCCCCAAATCAGCCGATGCTGATTACTTTATTGGCCAATTCCTATAATGTTCCGATAATATCGTGCATCCCAACTATAAACCTTTAGAAAGAGAAAAGCGTAGCGTCTTGATGTGAATGAAGTCAACTTTACCGGTCATTCTCACGACTTCTGCTCCTCCGGTGTCTGCCGTGTGACCGAGAGCTGTTCAAAAACATCAGAAACATCAGAAAAGTCAAACTAACTGTGGTTTAAAAAGGTGGGGTAAGATGTGTCAGCCACTACAAGAAACAAATCAAGCTCAATAAAACATGGTTGGAAAAAAGGGAAAAACAAAAAAAAAAAGTTTAGCTTAATGTTTAAAATAATTGAATACATCAATTTTATTTATAATTTAATAACAAACAAAAAAACATTTTAAATGAAAAAAACAACAACTTTAATCCGGTTTGTTTATGGATATGTTAAATCATGCAAATGTAAAACAAATTAAGCAATTAAATAAGTGATAGTGAATTATTTATTTCAAATATATATATATTTTAGTTTGTGAAATTCAAAAAAAGCTCAAAATTAGGTTAAAAAAATAAGTTGAATAATATTTTTACATGGAAAAAGAAAGTAATTGTAACATTAAAAATTCAAAAGTTAAAAAAAAGGTTAAATAAACAGGCCTCTAACTTAAATAAAAAATATATATATATATATAATAATGATTATTCTATATATTCTAATAATTACTTTGTGCAGTGCAATAAAATAAGTTCAATGATGTGTTGTAAATATATTTTTGTATGGCTCACTATCTGTTATCTTGTTATTGTCACAACACATGACTTTACTGTAAAGTGTTACAATACAGATTTTCTATTGAACAATCCTAACAGAATATAATCCAGTTTGGGATCAGTATGTGATAGTTCTCACTCTCTGGGGCTTCCTGATCTGCGCGCTCGGCGCTCGTATGAAGGACTGCGGGATCTGCTTCTGCCGTAACTTCGGCTGTGTGAGCGTCTGCGCCGACCGTCGCGCTCGTAATCATCGTACCGAGAGTCGCTGCGCGGAGAGTGCTTCTCTTTGGATTTCATCTGACCAGGAGCTGCACGCGACAACACACAAGACAAGGACAAAGGCATGCAATTGTGCACTATTTCATACTAAAAACAATATTTAAAAAAACATTTTTAAATTATTTATACTAGAGAATTCACATTTTTGCATTTCAAAAATTTATATTAATTTCTGGCATGCATAAAACCAGCGCCATACTCTTCCTGTCTCCTTGAGCAAACTGAATCTCGATCTGCCGTCCACAGATCCACTTCCTGTCCAGGTTATGCAGAGCATCCTCCGCGTCTCGCACGTCTTCGAACATGCTGATGCAGTTAAGGCTTTGCATTTGTACCAGTCTGACACACACCGTTGAACATTCATATGACAGAAACTGAACTCACCATCTCAATATTCACCAAAGACATTACAGATCATAAAGCAAAACACAAATAATCATCTGAATTAGTTGTGATAAACGGCAACAGGGGAAGGTGTTTGATGAAAGAAATTCACAAAATTTCCTAAGTGTGTTTAGGGGTGTTTCTTTAACTTCAGGCACTTGTGTGTAAACAAATCAAGAAAAAAAAAATGAAAAGAATATTTTAATGGTGTCATTCATTCCCAATCCAATAAAGCAAAAATATCTAAAAATATTAATTGTTTTTTAATGATTTTTTTTATTCATTGTGTGTGTTTTATAGAAATATGAAAAATAGAAAAAAATAGTAAGATTATAATAAATAATTAGATATTTTGTTAAAATATAGAAAAATAAAAATATACAAATATATATAAAAAATTATTTATATATATATATATAGAATTATAAAACATATTTCTTTTTTTTTATCAAATTAAAATAAAAATTAAATTAATAATAAAAATGACAAGACAACAAAATTTCTTAAAAATAAAATGAAACATTAAAACACTAACTACAAATATATGAAAGCCAAAATGGACAATTTATTAAAACAATATTAATATTCAAACAAATTATGACAATAGTTATTAACTAATAAATTACTAAAATAAATAAAAGTCACTGAATTACTAATATATATATTTTTATATTTATAAACACTAAAACGACTAAATAATATTTTTTTATTAGGGCTGCAAAACTAATGATTAAAAACAATCACATTGACAATAAATTTGTTTACATTCTATGTGTACACATACAAAAAAAAAAAAAAAAAAAAAAAAAAAATATATAAATATATATGTATGCATTTATTTTATATAAAAATTAACATTTTCTTTAATATATACATGTGTGTATTTATATATACAAATTATATTTGAGAATGCAATTAACTGCTTTAATGATATAATTTTGCAGCTCTAATTTTTATTAAAAGATATTATATAAATATTTTAAACAGAATAATAAAAATGACAAAAGTTTTAGTAAAATAAATTACTAAAACAAAAAGATATAAATAAAAGCTTAAAAAATTATTGAATAATTTATAAAATATTAATAAACACTGAAACTACTAACTGGACATAAATAAAAGATAACATTGAAATAAAAATGAAGTAAAAGTAAATATTAGAAGCAAAAACACTAAGTTAAAATAAGGTAAGTTCCTGTAGTTAAAGAAAAGCCGGACAGGAGCGAATCAAAGGGAAAAAAATGATGGATTGTAAAACTGCCTTTGATTACGTACAGAAATCATGTGCTCTGTAATGGTAGGATACAGCATTAAAACGGGTTACCTTTAACATGCTTGACCTTTGACCTTCAGCTTGACCTTTATTGTCTTTAACCGCCTCCGAGAAGGACTTGGGGATGTCTGTGCCCAATAACCTTTAGTCTTTTCCTCTTTCTTTGGTCAGAACGAGGCCTTGACTCCAATTTTTGGTCCCCTTTGAATCTTCAAGCTTTAACTCTCTCTTTATTGTCTTTGTCTTGAATCTACTCTACATCGGCTCTTTTAAATATTCTTTGTAGGGAAGGTCTCCAGAACTGTATGTCTTTACATTTTCTGAGACAACAACAGAGGAAATATCGGTTAGGAGACAAACATCGGACATGTCCACGGCCAATCAAGCTTTAAAGAGACGTTACACCCAAAAATCACAATCGTTTTTCCTTCGATTACAATGGAAGTGAATGGAGACTGGAGCTGACGAGCTCTAAAAAAATGACTAAAACACCATAAAAATAAGTCTGTGTGACGTGTGCTCCATACTCCGAGTCTTCTGATTGAAACATATGGGAATAAAGTAAATAAGTCACATGGGGGAACTTTTATAGTGTTCAACAGCTCTGGTCCCCATTCACTTCCATTACATAGAAAAGAGCAGCTTAATATCTCGTTTTGGATGAAACATCCCTTTAAAAGTTCACAATATTTACTTTCCTTTACACACATTTGCCTACAAAGGATATTGTACGTATGCAAATCCTCTTGGTCGCCGTGAATAGAAGTCAACAGGAATGTAGACATCTACTATAGGTCCGTAACGACCAAACTCACGACGCAAATCCTCTGGCCTAAAGTACCATGAAATCACAGGACATTCATTTGTCTCTCTGAGAGCTTTTCCCAGAGTGCTTTGAGGAAAATCATGTGATGTAAGCTCTCATATTTGCTTCTGCTGAAGCCACAAGGCAACAAAATCATGCTTGATTCCCAAATTCATGAAGAATCGAACCCCAGATAATCCTAAAGAGACTCACCAATCCTTCTGATTTAGGCAACATTTATGATTCTCATTTAGTTCAAGTTGAGGCATTAAAATTAGTAAGTGGAAATAAATAAGTCACTTTGAAATTAACAGAAATTTAAATATTAATATTCTTAGATATGAATAAAAATCCACAAAAATAAAATTATAAAATAAATACATGAAGAAACAAGTGAATATATTGCACAGCTACCTAGAAATTATTAAAACCAAAACCTAGAAATTATTAAAAACCTCAATTAAAAGGCATAAAAATAAATGTAAAAATATTAATATTTAAAAGAATTACTCATGACAAAAGCAAAATAAACACACAAAAATTACTAAAACTAAAATATAAAAAAATTCAAGAATAAATTATAAAAGTGGATATAAATAAAGCTAATTTTGAAAAATAAAGTACATAAATAAAATCTCAAAAATTACATTTCTAAATATTAACACCAAATAATTAAATAAATTCCCAAAATAAATTAAACCTAAATATAATTTTATTATGAATTGAACCATAATATTTTATAAACACACAAAAAAAATAATAAATATTTTTTAATTATTAGAAAAATTTATTTTCAAAATTTACGTAATATATAACTACAACAGTTACAGTATATGATTTTTTTCTCTCATATGGAGAAAACACAAATCAGTTCCAAACCAGTTTAGTTTAGTCTAATATTTTTGGCCATACACTGGAAGATCTTAGAGATGTTTTGTGAAACATATACAGACACAAAGTTTGAGCAGCCATTATAACCACAGTAAATAACCCACCAACGTTTACATGCATGAAAATCTTCCAACAGTTTCAACCAGAATCGATTAATTGAAGCATTTCAGACCAATGCTGGGTTAAAGATCCAGTAATCTGGGAAGATATTTTGACTTTGAGATGTCTGGATGTCCCTCATTACTATGCATGCATCTAATATCAGCCAAAATAGGAAGAAAACCAGTTCTGCTTCGAAAGCTGCTGCAAATATTAGCCTAAAACATTTATGCAAATGAGATCAACATATCAATTATGAATTTATTTATCATTTAATCCATCTCAACTCTAGTAACGTTAACTAGTATGTTACCCTAACGCAAAACGGACCAAACCTGCACACTAGTATGCTGGTTTATGAATTTAGCTTTAGATAAGCGTCGAAGCAGGATGCATTTTAACGCACGCGACAGATTTCTGAGTGACGCAGACCGCTGCACTAACTTAACTAGTACTCACTAAACGCACTAACCTGCTGTCATCGGAGATGTTTCTGATGAACAGAGACGTGTTCGGAGGTCGCATGTATCTCGCCATGATTATAAAACCCGCAACCTTTCGCTCATCAAACGCGGAGAGACACGCAGCGCGCGCAGGCCACAGTCCTGATCAACGTACTCACGTACGCAGCGCGCGGCGGGTCACGCACAGCCACGCGCGTGCGCGCAATGACGTCACAGCCGAGCCGAGACAAAGATTTTTTTGTTTGAATAATTGTTTTTACTTTTTTCTTTTATGTAGGCCCATATTTATTGCAGAATATAAAAATTACATATTTATATGTTTTATAACATATTATTATTATTATTATTTTTTACAGTCAATGGTTTACATAATATTGTGCCTTGGTCTTTAGAACATGTTATATTAACAGAAATAATCCTTTAAAGTTCATTAATATCTAAAAACACTGGTGAGTCTGAAAAAAAAGCTGTAGAATGTGTTAATGTCTGTTAAACATTTTAGTGTTTTTACATTTATTTTAGGTTTATTTCTTTATTTTTTATATCTTTTAATTTTATTTATTCATTCATATTTTTCTGTTAATCTTAATTATTGTCTTTAAAACAAATAATCATTCATTCATGAAGAGCAATATATTAAATTATGAGTCTTTTTTTTTACATTTTTTATTTTATATTTTAATATTTTATATTTTTTTCCAATACATTACATTCTAAAAGAAAGGGTGCTTATTTATCAATTTCATATATATATTATTAAATACAGTAAATGCTGGCCGTATGGTATTTCTGTATTTCTGTTACAGTTTACTTTTTTTTCAGATAAAAGCAAATTTGATGGAAATGTTTATTTATTGTTTGCTTCATTATAATAATGAATAATGCAATGTACCAAATCACAACAAACACACAGTAGTATGATAAATCAGAGCTTTATTTAAATAGCCAGAGGTGATCAAACTCTTCACATCTTCTTGCTCCTCCTGACCATGCTGGTTCCTCCTACTGTCAGCGTCTGGAAAAAGAAAACGGCAAATGTTTATATTTTACAGACAGCTGTCGACAGTTCTGAGCAACACGAGGACAAACCTCGACCATCTCTCCTCCCTTGATCTCCTGGATGTGAGAGAATCGATCAGTCTGACAGACCAGCTTTCCTCCCTCCAGCTTCACAACGCACTGAAACACAAGACAATACAAGCATTGTCCAGCTGAAAATATTTTTCATAATATATTTTGCATGTAATTATTAATATTAATATATTCACATATTATTCATAATTTTGTTTGCATGGAATATTACAAAATATAATTAAGAATTTATAATAAAAAAAACATAAATATGATCATATAGTTAATACATAAAGTATATTAACAAAAATAATTAAATGTATATATCTATATGCATGCAACATTTTTTATTCTGGATGTGATTAATTGTTGCCCAGCACAAATATATAAATAAATAAATAAAAATATATATGTCTTTTTAATGAAGAAAAATCTTGATCTCTTGTGGAACAGAGCTTTTGTCCTCGATATCAAGTTTTCTTAAACAGTTCAACATCATAAAAAATGTAAACATATTCTACCTTGAGCTTCTTGCCGTCCATGGTGGTGATTTCAGCTTCTTTGCCGATGGTGAAGGAGTTTGTGACGGTTTTTCCAGGGGTTTTGGATGTGATGGTGAAGTCGTTGCCGTTTTGTTGGATTTCAGTCACTGGTTTAACATCCTTGGCCATTTTAATGACATCTTCTGGCAGAGCTGAAGGGAACAGAAGCACAAAGATAGTGGATGAGCGGCCTACAATCATGACGGGGAATTCAGATGAAAATGTATTTCCCAAAAGCATTGCATGCATAAAATCACCCAATGCTTTAGGAAATGCAACCGTGATTGTTCGACAGAAACTCACAGATGGCTCTTAGAAACTCCTCGTAGTTCTCCTGCACGTAAACCTGCCACGTTCCGCTGAAGGCCATGTCTGCTGCTGATCTGACCGCTGGCAAGAGCTCAACACAAAGTCAGACCAGTACTTATACTCACTACCAGTTTAATCATTCACGTTCTGGCAGTATTCCCCGCTGTTTGAACAACCCAGAGTTCGCTAACATCATTTGTGGGGTCGTGCATCTCTGAATGTGGCTGATTAGGGCATCCAGTCTTTTCTTTTAAGAAGAGCATTTGACTTGCATCCATCTCTGAGGTTTAGTGAAGTCAGAGAATTTATTTTTATTATTCCTCAAGGATGCATTCAATTGATCAAAAGCGAAAGTAGAGGAATTTATGATGTCACAAAAGACTTTATAAACTATGATTTTTATGAACTTTCTATTCATCAAATAATCATTCAGAAATAAAATGAATCACAGTATTCACAAAAATATCGGTTAGGACAGCTTTTAGTTTTCAACATTGATTATAATCAGAAATGTTTCCTGAGCAGCAAATCAGCATATTAGAATGAGCTTCTGAAGAATCGAGACTGGAGTAATGATGCTGAAAATTCAACTTTGATCACAGAAATAAATTACATTTTAAAATATATTCCCATAGAAAATCATTAGTTTAAATGGCAAAAACATTTAACAATTTTACTGTATGTTTGATCAAAAAAACATTAAAATACCTTACTAGATGAAATCTGCAGGTTTTTCCTGCACTGATTTAATAGGTGATTCTGTGAGATGAATTTAACCCACATGTGTAAGATTGCTGAAACCACAAGAGTTAATACCATAATAGCTGAATGCATAATCAACCAAACTATTTCAGGAACTCCTAAATGAAAAGAAAAGAAAAAAAAAATTATATATACAGGTCCTTTTCAAAAAATTAGCATATTGTGATAAAGTTCATTAATGTACTGATAAACATTAGACTTTCATATATTTTAGATTCATTACACACAACTGAAGTAGTTCAAGCCTTTTATT
>JAUMHE010000068.1:21118797-21133263 GCA_032359235.1 Enteromius mattozi | reverse complement strand
CCGATCACTTATAAAAGATATAGCACACCATTCCCGAATAGGCCGCATGATTTGACGCCTGTTTCGTGGGTCTAGGAAACGTGCCGAAATTACTACGGAACACATAATAATAATAATAATAATAATAAGTATGTGAGATAGTAATAGTGAAGCCTTGCCTTAGGGCAAGCTCCACTAATAATAATAAGTTTAAATAGGATTTCCCAAGCCAACTTAATTATTATATTATTATACTATATTATATTATTCTTTCGTATTGATTTTTTTGGTTCTTTTTTTAAGCTTGCTAACATAAACCTCTTCTACTGTAAAAAAAAGAGCAACTCAGACATTCTGCACATTATATTTTTGTGATTTATCATCCAAATATTTTGTGTTGCATGGAAAAAGACAGGATGAGTAAATGCCAAAAACACGCTGAATGTCCAGCTGAAGTCTTTAGAAAGCCTCAGAAGAGCTGCTAAGAGCTGGTGTGTTGACCCAGCTGCTCTCTGATGGAGGACAGCAGACTGAGCTTCATTAATACCGCTAACTCAGCTGATGATTTACACGGGTTTGCTGAAGCGTGTTTGGAGGGTCAGCGAGGCTCTACCTGGATTTGAACTTTCTCTTCTTGATCTGGGACGACATCTGCATACCGTGAGACATCTGCTCCATCTGCTCCTCCTGCCGGAGCTCTCTTACTATTTTGGTAGCCATTGCAAAGCTCTCGGCAGCACCTGCATGAAGCAGAAGCACACAGCTGTCAGAGGACAGAGAATCACAGCCTTCACATCCACAACAGGACGAGTCATGGCCCATTTCCATCCGGCTCAGAAATCATATTCATGCAGCATACGTGCAATATGAAGGGCTGATGCAACACATTACATGCGCGAATAAAAAGAAAGAAAGATTCTGGATAAGAATGACGTCTGTTTTAGGGCCATTCACGGTTATTGTTATCAAAAAAAGCATTAACTGAAATAAAATAAAATATAAAAAACACTTTTATTTCGGGCAGTTGCAACAAACAAACAAACCAACCAACTAACAAACAAAAGTTTTATATTTTAAAAGTATTTTGCACTAAAATTCAGCCTGCTTAGGGCCTAACTAAAACTAAAAAAATGATTTGTAATAAAATAAACGGAAATATAAAAAAATTAAAAATATTATTTCAGGTAGTTGCCAAGAAAAATAAATAAATGAATACAAATGTTTTTACCAAATAAATAAACAAACAAACAAAGAAAAGAGAAAGAAAGAAAGAAATATATTTTATATTAATATTTAAATATGTTTTATAATATTTTGCACAAAAATTAATGTTGTAGGCCCATTTAGAGTAATTATTCTAAAGCTAAAATTAATGGCATTGAAAAGTATTTATTAATAATTTATTCATATTAATATTCTTCTAATAATATAAACATTAACTGAAATAAAGGACCATTCAGTGTTTATCGTTAAATAAAGTTAAATTAAACTACAGCTAAAACTAAAACAATAAAATGTTCATTACTTGGAACAAAATAAACATCAACTTAGTTAATTTTTTCACTTATTTGTAGTTGAGGCACTAAACCTATACACACACACAATAAAATGTCTAAAATGTAACTTTAGCTATTTAAAATTAAAATAAGAACAGAAAAAAAATCCAAATGTATATAAAATGTATATAAACCATAAAGTTATTGTAGTTATTGTATATCAATGCTACTAAAATAACACTAGGCCCTTTCTTTTTTTGTTTGTAGCTATATTGAAGCAAATTCTTGGAAAAAAAATAAAATAAATAAAATATTAAATATATATATATATATATATATATATATGTAATGATTAAAAAACAATAAAATAAATAAATACTTGTGCATATAAAAAGAAATTACTAAAATCTAAATTAATTAAATAAAAAAAATACATCTCTTTTAAATGTAACTAATCTTATGTTTTGTTTATTTTTTTCCCCCGGATTTTTTTGTGTTTGAAATGTGACTTGGACATGTTTTGATGAATTTCATCCAACCCCTACAGCAGGTCAGAGTCGAAAAGGAGAAGAGGGACACGCATTGTGTCAGAATCCTGTTAAAAGTCCCTTTGTGAGCTATTGTGAGAATAATAATTCATTAGTTGTGCGGCTGGATGCGGCGTGTGAGAGTCCCGCAGTCATAAATCAGCCCTCGCCCATCCAAACAGAATCAGGTCGCGTCTGAGCGATGGCTTCATTTACCCCAGACTTACAACAACCACCTGCGTTACCATCAGAGCCCTCCTCTCTAACCAGATCACATCTACAACAGTCTTCTGATCACAGCTTCATCTCTAACAGAGGTCGCTCTGCAGCATATTACAACTGATCTGTCATCAGCTGAGAGAGAGACACAGAGACAGAGAGAGAGAGAGAGAGGGAATACAGGCCAGTGTCTCTCTCAATGAAAACAGACTGTTCAGAGAAACACGACTGCAGAAAAACACTCTGGAGGTGATGGATGAACAGACTCATGAGAAATAACTCCATAAACGCCAAACGGCAGGATTTTCATCTTGGCTTTCCAGACTCTTGCTTTATAATGCTTAAAGCTCAGAGAAACGGGAACGCAAGGAAGCACGACTAAGTGTTAATTAGGATTTATAATAGAATTTATGAAGAAAACTTGAGCGGTGCTTAACTTGCTCGGGTGCTTGCTTTCTGACCCATATCCAATGACTTAAAATCATAGTATAATATGTAATACAATATCCAAGGGTCTGTTAGAATAACCCGAACCTGAGCATGCAATTTATACCATTACTTGGTACAAAATAAACATGAAATGAAATAAAACTTTATTTCTGGTAACTATCAAGGCAATATTTCTTATTGTCATTTAATTTAAATTGAAAATACACAATAAAATGACAAAAAAATAGAAATTAATTTGAAAATTTAAATAAAAATGGATAAAACAATACTGGATACATTATTTATTTATTTTACTTGTATTTAGCATTATTTTCATGAATGTTAAGCATGTTTTACATGCAATTGTTATTACTAAGATGCAAATATACTTATAAAATAAATTAAAATAAAATAAAATAATACTAAAAATGAAAAACATTAATGAAAATAAATTATGTTTATATTAAATTATTAAATATTAATTAATGAATGTATAATTTGATAGGATAACTTGATATTAATGAAATGAAACTTCAAGTAGTTATCAAGGCAATATGCCTTATTTTTACTTAATCTAAGTTGAAAATCCTGCAAACATCATTCTACAAAATCATCTTGGCTTTCCAGATGCTTGGTTTACAATGTGGAAAGCTTAAATAATCAGGTATGCAAAAAAAACAAAACAAACATGACTTTATTGTTTTTTACCTGGTCTCATGGCATAAACATACCTGGGTGCCCTTTTTAGCGACACACAAAATATGTACCAATAAGTACATATTACTGTTATTTCCGAAAGAAATGAACACTAGAAGCAGTAAAATTCTGACGCCTTTTATTCCTTTTCACATAAATTTACAGAGTTTCGATTAATAAAGTGTAATTTTCACACAATTACTTGAAGAATATCATGTTATGACTTCAAAACAACATCAACAAATGTGTATATTTTGCATTTGTTAACACTATCAGGTAGGTTTAGGGTTGGATTTGGTGTAGAGCATATTTGCAACATGAGCATTAACTTTTAGCAACAGTCCACAGATATTTCAATTCTGAACCGCTGTAATACGTACCTATATCAACGTAATAAAAATGTGCCATATTGAACCTGTGTTTCAGCACCACTCAATGGACATTTCTCTTTGAAACTGCTGCGGAACGTGCAATAAGGTGCGTAAAAACAGTGTTGCACAAAATGTGCACAGAGGTACATATTTTTATGAAACAAGTTTGTTTTTTAACATGCAATACTCTGCATGACACAAACTGAACAGGAAAACTTGTTTCACAAATGCACTAATCATCTGAACACAAGGACCCTGCACTGCACTAGTACTAGTTAAATTAGCAAGTGAATGTCTGATTTTCTGATTATTTTGGAGAGGTTTTTTCAGATTGAGAAGCACTGATCTTCAGGTACAAAACTGCAAACAGACTGGATGCTGGGGTTATAAATCCACTCACGTTTTTCAGGCCTTTAAGATGATCAGCAGAATGTCTCTCCTCCTCCTCGACCTTCAGCCGTCTCTCGCTCTTCTGCTCAAGTCTTAGCTCCTCTGACTGTCCCAGCTTCTGTCTCTGACCTCACAAACTCCTCCTCGAGGTGGTAAATATAGAGTGACAGCAGGAGCAGGCATCCAGATAGACTTCCAGTGAGATCAGAAGACCTGGAATGACACAATGGGCTGCTGCATTGTGGGAAAGAGATCTGTGGAAACAATGCATGAAGACCTCAGCAATAAAACATGCTCAGATCTGCATCAAAGCCTTTGAAGAAAAGATCAGATGAGATCCTGAGGCTCACGTTTGTCTGCAGTCAAAGCATTTGATTTGGAAATGACCCCAGATGAAGCTTTTCTCACAAGAAATATCAAGAATGTTTTATATTTGACAAGATACGTGTCTGCAGCCATTTTTAAGCCTGTTTTTAAGTAAAAGCCATGGTAAAAATCACTATAAAACACATAATAAAACACATCACAATAAAGTTGCCTTTATGAATGTTTATAATTAAAATAAACATTAGATTAATATTAATTTTTAATACAGAGTGCCAAGCTACTTAACAAATGGTGTCAAGCTACTTAAAATGACTGCATTCAAAAAAAATTATATATATATATATATATATATATATTACAGAAATTAAATAATTTAAATAAAAAGAAAAAATAAAACTGAAAAAATAAAAGGCAATTCAAAATATGAATACCTACTAGTGCTAAAGTATTGAAATGGCTAAAACTGCTGATTAAAATGATTAATAGATAGCACACAAATAACATTGAAATTAATTAATAAGCATGAAATTATTAAAATACTGAAATAAAAAAATAGAAAAATAGAAATAAGAAAAAAGAATTTAGAAATAAACTAACTGATGAAAATGACAAGCAAAAAATACATATATAATATATATATATATATATATATATATATTTAAAAAGATAAAAACTCAAATTTACAATAAAAATTGAAAATGTAAAACATTTTCAACAAGTTACTTTATAATACATAAATCACATCAAATTAATGAATAAAGTTGTTGAGGTACTTAAATTAATAATATGAATATTGAGCTACAGCAAAAAGAGAGAGAGAGAAAAAAAATATGTATATATGTATATTTATAATTTTTTTACAAATCAACTAAACGAAGAACATCACAATGTGTCATAACTGCTTCATGTGTTAATCTGCATGCATCTTGTGTAATTAAGAGACTATAGCAGTGATTAGCGAGCATCACACATGACGTGTCTGAGTGTACAGTATATATGTGATTCAGGTAGAGTTCTCAGCAGGCTATTTATAAGCTTTTACTGCCACACCTGCCGCTCAAATACCACTGTAAACAATGCCAGCCGCTTCTACGGTTTCATCTGTGACATTGAGACTAAGAATAAACCGCATGACCAGAACAACAGCAGGCCAGCTTTGTCTCTTCTCATTGTGACGAATGAAACACAGACCAGAAACATGTGCTCAAATCCATCCTGTTGAGAGACGGACGATCCCAACGTCTGACTGTGTCTGATAACAACCAACCGCTGTCACACACAATCACACACACATTTCAGCAAAGAGCTCAACAAATCATGGAAAATGACTTTATTTACTAACCCTCGTGTGGTCTCAAACATGCCAGGACTGCCAAGGACAAAAAACAGCACATAAACAGCATTAACCATAACAGTATATGAGTATATTCAACTTTCTAAGTCACTGAATACTTTGTGCACAAACACAATCAAAATGAATGTCATTTGCAATTTGAAAGTGATTAAAATGATTAACTGTAATGGCATTATTATGATTTTAAATTTTTGTTAGTTGTAGCATTTCAATTTAAATGAAAAATTTAACATTTAAGTATAGCTAATGCTTTAGCCTATTTTTATATTTCATTATTGTTTTTTTTAAATAGTTAATTTAATTCATTTTTACATTTTAATTATTTTATTAGATTTATTCAAATGATATTAGATGAAAATAAGAAAAGTTGCTGAAATAAGTTTTAATGCATTTTATTTCAGTTAATGTCTATTTTATTGCAAGATATTTGGTTTTAGTTTTAGTTAACAATAATAACTGCTGAAAATCTGCAAAGAACACAATCAAACCTAGTTCAGTGAATCTGAACTCATACAAAACAGAAAGCTTTAGTGGAGGGAAAGGGATTTACAAAATTAAAGTTTGTTCCTCATACAAAGCCGAGTTATGATATGAAATATTGTGCGTGTTGTGAAATAGTGCATGAAATATTGTGCATTTTTCCCCTTTTAAATAGTAAGTCAAAGATCACATTAAAATGCAAAAGTGTAGGAAGAAGTGTTTGTGTGTGCATCCAATTAACTCAAACGACACATCTGTCAAGCTGTTTGGCGATATAGAGGAAAAGTGCACAGGAGAGGAGAAAGCAAATCTGCCCACATGCTAATTAAACGCATTCACGCATCTGCTAGTCCTGCTAACACTTTCTCTCCACAAAGAACATCAATCAGAGAGCCGATAAATAATAATCAGCAGCAGGTCCATTGCTGCAGATCTTTTAGATTAATAAAACATTCAAGTGTTCACTACAGCTATCTCTGCAGGACACTAATGTGACAGAGTAAGGCTGATTTAATGGCTTCAAACATCCTGTAAAATCCACTTTCTAGTATATAAAAGTATGCTTTTAAGTATACTGTAAGTATAACAGTATACTTAGAACACTTTAATGAACTTTGATACACTTGAATGTGGGTAGATTCATAAATAAAAAATAAAGAAATAAACATTTTGATCAAAAAGCTGAAAAAAAGACTATGAATTGGATTCAAAAGGATAAACTAAACATAGACGGATGAATAATGAATCTTTCTCAGAAGATCTGCACCTATAAGTTTTGAGGACCAGGAAGAACTATTGTATAACTATATAAAAAGCAGCTGACTAACAGCCATTTAAAACCATAAAAGCCTCGTGAGATTTACACCTCCAGCCCTTCATCTCACAGCTTCCAGACTCTTCACCTGTAATACACACCTGCGAGGAGTCAATGTTTAATCACTGGTCACAAATTAATTCACACAATGCTCTTTTCTACACACTGCTCTAAAAAAAAAGTAAAATAACAATTAAAATTCCAACCTTCATGCACCTGTTCTGTTTGATTATCTCTCATTAAACAGACATTAAATTAATTACCAAGCACATATGAAACAGACAGCGAAACAAACTCTTTTAGAGTTAAAGAACTGAAATTTAAAAGGCAGATTAACAAGTTACCATGACCTAAAACAATCACTAACTTCATAATGAGCCGTGAAAATTAAAATATATTACATCTAATCTGTGCATTTTTGGGGGAAGAGTAAGATCATCTACCAAATTATATTTCCAGCGCTGGGAATCTGAATTAATTACGTCTCAGAGACACTGGAGATAATGAACTGATGAGAGACATTATTAATGATTACAGTTTTATAACTCAGTTTACTTTAACTTTTACTTGACTTAGAATCTGATGAGAATCCAAAACAAGTTCTGCGACATTACAGTACATCATAACAACCATCATAATTCTTGAGCATTTCTGAAAGGTGACACTGAAGACTGGAGTAATGATGCTGAAAATTTAGCTTTGCATCATAGAAATAAATTATATTTTAAAGGATATTAAAATAGAAAAGTGGTATTGTAAATTGTAATAACATTGTATAATTTTTTATGTATTTTGAATGAAATGTTTTTCTTTAAAAAATATAAAAAATCTTACTGAACCCAAACTTTTAAATAGCAGTGCAAATATTTTTCCGTCTGTTTTTCGGGTGAAAGGTGATCTGTTTTGTCACGCAACAAGAGAGGAACTTTGTCACCTTTAGATAATGATTTTCTTATGTATTATCACTGTGAAGGTTTTATGAGTGTGCGATGAAAATGACTCTGACCTTTGTATTGTTTGCTCTCTGTACAGTGTTTAAATGAGGCTGCAAAACAGGTGATGTTTCTTAAGCATAATTTACCACAACATACCTTACAGTATGTACTGTAAATTATTAAAGTGAAAGAACAAAAACCTTGACTATGCCAATCAAATCAATACACTGATGAACAGTACATTATTTAAATAACATAACAAACATGTTTGAGGTTCAAATGTCTGTAAAACTTAAGATTACAAAAGATTTAGACATGAGCTGTTTTTCCTGATTGTCTTTCCCCAAAATGACATTCTGAATTGCTGTGACTTCACCTAGCAATTATACATTTGTTTCCTCCACAACAAAGAGCTTTTGTCAGTGTTTCTGAGGTATTTCGCAGCACTGAACACACTTCAGCACTTCCTCATAGCTGCAGACTGAAAAATCCCCATGAAGTGTTTTACACCGACTGCAAGGAACATGAGAGTCTTTCGTCTGGTATGCAAATATATAATTCATGAGTGTGGAAGTTTCTGTTTTTACAAACATGCCTTCCAGGTCTGTCGTTGTTTGTATAGATTGTATATTGTTTATTGTTCCAATATTTTATAAAAGTCAGCATGAAATCAAATCTTAATGCATCCATTGCTTTACTGTATACATTTTGCTGTTCCAACTGCATACATTTTTATGTTCCTCCTTTTATGATCAAACCAGTAAAAACTGAGCAAATTAAGAGTTGCATGACATTTTTTTCTCATTACGTGCACTAATTTTCTTCAGTCAGAACGAATCCAGTCTGATTTTAGACTGACAATTGCGTTTACATGAACCATACATGTTGCAATACAATACACATATTCATTTACATGTGCATTATATGCATTTAAAACAAAACTTCAGGGAATACTCACATACGAATGATGTAAAAAATATTTCACTGTGCATGTGCAAAAGGTATTTTTTATGAAGACTGAGAATACAGCTGAATTCAAGTATTCACATGACTATTTTTTCCTGTTGGTCGGACAATTGAGCCTGTCCTCCAACCAATACGCCTGTGTCATAGACAGTAAAAAAGATGGCTGACGTGACTTCATTCACTTACATTGTAGAAAAGTGAAGCCACCATTTTCCCAATAGGGCACGGCCATATTGCGCTGATGTGTGATAATTTCAGGTCTATTATTTCATTCAGATCGATTGAGGTGTTTAAACGAACTCTTTTCAGTAATCAATCTGAATTCAAACAGGTATGCAAACATTTCTTCAATATCTTGTTTCCCTGAGAATTGCACCAGAAGATATTTCATGTATTTTACGGTATTTCGTGCTAATCTTCACATTATTCAGATTAGCGCAACAAATGCTGTCAAACCCATCAAATGCTGTAAAAGTGTTTCTGAAAATGCAACAACACATCAATAACAACATGTATTTCAGGTTTGTCTGCATAATGACTAAAATACATTTTGCATTATGCATTAATTGAATAGACTAATAAGTTGAAACGGAGACATATTGACAAACAAATGGTATAACACTTGTGAAAATGGCAATGCTACAGATAAGCTTAGTTTCAGTCAAAGTGCCAGTTTGAAAAAACTCAATGCTTTTGAAATTCCCTTTGGGGTCAATATAAACGCAATATATATATATATATATAAATATATATATATATATGTTGAGAGAAATGCATAAATGTGAAAAAAGGCCAAGAGAGTACATGCTGTGGATGAATGTTTACTGAGTAGTCCAATTTCTTTCGTATTTGGTTTTTGACCACTGTTCATGTCTAGAGTTTAACAATTTACTCATAAAGGCAAATTGAGACCCCAATATCTCCGAAACCGAACCGTATTGGGCCTTAAAAATGAAGATTACGAAAGAAACTTATCTTAAAAACCACCATCTAAAAGAACTTTGAGATATCTTTAACACTTCTTGAATTACAGGCATGCAAACTTTTTGAATGGTCACCATTGGAAAATGATACATCAAAGATTGCTCAAGTCAATGGATTTTACTAATAGACTTACCAATCTCTGAGTAGAATTAACATGATGTAGCTGCCATTTTTCTAACCTGCAATATGGCTCCAAATCTCAGGTGAAGGGTCATTTTGACCCCACACATTGGATTACTCATTAAATATTCATCTAGGGCACATGGTATGTCGGCTTTCACAACTATTTATGTTGGTCTTTCAGAAAAAAACTCAACAAAATCAAACATTTCAGATAGGATGGTTTCTGAAGTTTGTTTGATTTCATACGGAAAGAGCTTTAAGTGAAGCTAGTCAGCTTATAACGTCTGTACGAACTTTTAAACTATGGAGGGCCAAATTATTCAAAATTAAATAATCAAATAAATGTTGAAATATATAAATAAACTGTTAAATACATAATGAAATAATTCAATATATAAAATAAATATATAACTATTTATTTTTTCATTTATTTATTAAATTATGTATATATTTGTTTATCAGTTTATTCATTTATTTATTTGTTCATGTATTTATATATTTAATTAATTATATATTAATTAATTAATTAATTAATTAATTAAAATATTTAGATATTTGTAATAAACAAATAAATGACTGATTGAATACATAGATAAATACATGAATGAATAAATAAAAGAATAAACATATAAATAAATATATCAATAATTAAATAAGTGTATGAATTAATAAATATTTATATTTGTGTTTAATTATTTCATTACTTATTTAACAATTTATTCATATATTTCAACATTTATTTAATTTTGAATAATTTGGCCCTCCATATCAAACTTGCAATGAGCGGGAAAAACCCAACATCTTTTTGTGTCGTTTGAGAAGAGCAAGAGTTAGTTACAAGACAAAGTCAACCCCTGCGTCTCCACCATCCTGTTCAGAAAGATCACACCAAATTTGGTTTCCTCTTCATCTGTAAAGTCCTCATTGGGTTCAGGTGAGTCCTGGACAGGCTCTGCCCTCTTAACATAAGTCCTCTGGTCTTGTTGTCCCTCCAGAGGAGTCCCTGGAAACCAGTTTTGCCTGTAGTTTGACGTCACAACTTCAGAAACGTGTACAGGCAGGTAGGATGAGCTACACCTGGAGTCGTTCTGAACCTGGTCAGATAGTAAAGGAGTTTGTTCTTCAGCTGAACCCTCTGAGTCCTGGGAAGGTGCTGGAGAATGTAGACCGCACTGGAATAAACAGTCGGCAAACTGCAGCTCACCGTTTTTAGCATCTCTGACCGGCACCACCAGCGGCCCGCTGTTATTTTCAGTGCTTATTAAAAAACTCAAAATGGATTCTGGATCAAATGAATCCGAGCTGGTTTCATGAGATGATGGCTGGATCTGGACAGGCACACACGTGCTGTAGTGGACAGACGACTCTGGGCTGTCCTGGAACTGGATGCACTCCTGTTCGCAGTGCTCCTGGGATGCATAAGCATTATTATCCATTTTCTTTGGTGGAGAAAAAACAAGCTGTGGTTCAAGCTTCACAGCAAATTCAGACCCCACTTCCACTTTAGAGATGTCATCTGGATCTGGACAAAGCACAGGACTGATTTTGTCTCGCCTTGTCTGCTTTACAGAGAGAGGAGAGAGTTTTTGAGACACACACACACACACATATATATATATATATATATATATAATCTGATAATAAAATTAGAGTAATAATAAAAAAAAAACATTAAAATAAAACAGTTACTAAAAACCATTTAAATCATAAAATGTCAAATTAAAATACATAATTTTAAATTAAAAGCAAATGGAAATGAAACACAAATATATTAAATCAGACAAAATGTCAAATATTATTGTAAAATAAAATCAGTAAAATATAAACTTCCTACAAATTTGTTAAGTCATGGAATGTTAAATTAAATCAGAAAAATGTTGAATCTAACATTGCAAAATGAAAACAATTTAAACAATAATAATAATAAAAAAATAAATAAAAATAAATGTCCAAATAATTAATAAAAACAATCAAATCACTTACTAAAAACCAATTAAAATTATTTAAAAATAAAATTAGTCATTTTAAAATAAACCTGAAATAAAAACAAAACACTAAAAACGTGTTTAATGGACGTGATAGAGAATTGTGAACATGAAAATGTGCTGTGGAGTTATTGAAATATTTACTCTACTTCAAGTAAAAAACCTTCAAGTAGGTCAAAGACTTGGCTGACAAAAATGTTTGGAAATCCCTGACTTATAAAATTCACATCCAATCATATCTGATCCATGTATTTGAAACAGAATGAAGCAGAATTGATTCATCAAACGAGTCTTAGTCCACCGGGAAGTTTAAGTGAAAGGCATTTTGTGAAGCCAAATATTTACTTGATTAATCAACACAAGGTTAGCCAAGAACCCAAACTGAGCAAATATCAACACGCATGATTTATCTGTTCGCGTCACAAATGGATAAGACTTTCTTACAATTTCTCAAAATCTAAAACAGGGTAAATAATCCATGAAACACAGAAGTGCTCCAAGGAAAATCCGTGACAGCAGATGTTTGTGCTTAACCGTAATCGACATGATAATCTCACTTTGTGTTGCCAAGAGCTATGTGCAGATAAAACGCGTTCCTTCAGGAGCTGAAGAGAAACATGACGCTCTTGTCAAACAGGACTTTTCACTGCCGGTAAGACTGAAGCCCATTCCAGGTATGTTCAGCTGGAATTTCCCACAGCGAATATGACACAATCACTTACCAGCGATTTTGGTAAGGGCCTCTTTCTCTTTAATGACAGCTTGCAAAGCATGATGGGTATGACGATCAGCGTCAGCAGAGCCAGCAGACTAGGCCATATTAATATATGATGCCAGAAATTAGGTGCTGAAAGACATAGAAACTTCAGATGAATATAAAGTTCAGTCTGTCCCTTACAAAATCTTGCTGGCAGTCATTTACTATATTGATGTGAACACACATTTCAACAACTTTGTTTCAATTGCTGTTGTTATTTTGCATCATATACCAGCCATTTATGTAAAATGAAATAAAATAAATGAAAAATAAATACATAATAAAGAGTAAATAATTAGTTGACATTTGTATATAATCCATCTTTTCTGTTTTGTAATATAAAAAACTGGTATTATTTAATTTTTATGAACTTTGTCTCAGTTGCTATTAATATTTAGCATTATATATACTGGCAATTAAAATAAAATAAAAAATAATAAAAATTAAATAAAGAGTGAATAAATAAATAAATAAATAGTAAATACTTGTATATAATCCACCTTTTCTGTTATGTAATATTAACAAATGTGGTATCATTTAATTTCATAAACTTTTTTCTCATTTGCTATCATTATTTTGCATTATATTTACTGGAAAATGAAATAAAATATAATACAACATAAAATAATAAAAAATAAAACAAAAATGTAATAAAGAGTGATTATTTTGCATTCTATATACTGGCCGTTAATGACTAAGAAAATAAATAAATAAACTAATAAAAAAATTAATAAGCATAAAAATAAATAAATGTATGTATATATGTGTAAATTGTAGATTTAATTAAGGTGTCAAAGAAGGGAAACATGAGCTGTTTTCCTAAATGATTTACCTGAGACGGTTACACAAAAGGTGGCGTTTTCACTGGGACGGTATTGGGTATTGGGATGTGTAAGCGTATAAAACACTTCACCACAGTACTGTACATCTGTCTCCACGAGCCAAATCCACACAGAGCGAGATGTGTTCACAAATACCTGCAAAGACACTTTCCACATGTAGCCTATAAGAAAGTTAAGTAAGCAATAACATGAATCC
Source organism: Enteromius mattozi (assembly GCA_032359235.1). NCBI lineage: Eukaryota > Metazoa > Chordata > Actinopteri > Cypriniformes > Cyprinidae > Enteromius > Enteromius mattozi. The sequence goes on along the minus strand of JAUMHE010000068.1, from coordinate 21,119,393 downwards.
TAAAGGATCCTAATAACGACTGAAAGAGAAGGAGGAATAATAACCTTTCCAGCCATTGACTTGGGATGTGTCAGACGAACTGAGTACTCAACGAATGAGCTCAAGAACTGTCGTCCCCAAAAGTTGACGCTCTCTAAAGAGCGGTTCCAAGCGAACATCGGCGACGAGACGGTCACATTCAGATGGGTTTGGTTTGACGTTACTGACAGCTGTGGAGCTGTGAATGTGGCTGAAACCAGGAAAACAGAACAGACAGATTTTGAGAAACCATCAAGTAAGACCATTTATAATAAAGGGACACCCTGTTGAAAAAAAACATCATATGGTGGTTAGGTATGTTTTGAAGCTGGGATGCTGGTCCCTTGCTGTTTTATGCTGGTCCTTTGCTGGTTCTTTGCTGGTCCCTTGCTGGTTTATGCTGGTTCTTTGCTGGTTAACGCTGGCCCCTTGCTGGTCCTTTGCTGTTTTATGCTGGTCCTTTGCTGGTTCTTTACTGGTCCCTTGCTGGTTTATGCTGGTCCTTTGCTGGTTCTTTGCTGGTCCCTTGCTGGTTTATGCTGGTTCTTTGCTGGTTAACGCTGGCCCCTTGCTGGTCC
>JAUMHE010000068.1:21092804-21107395 GCA_032359235.1 Enteromius mattozi | reverse complement strand
TTAACAGTTTTTAGGATAAAACCCAAAAGAAACTTATTTTTCTGCAGTGGTCTCTTATTTTTTTTCCAGAGCTGTATATATATTTATAAAATAAAAAATATACAATATACATAAATATACAGTATATATATGTAAAGAATATTTTAATTTGAATGCGATTAATCATGATTTATCGTTTGACGGCACTAAAACTCTAATATAGTATACCATCTGTGCGCCTGCATAATAAGTTTTCATGAACGTGTTGTCAATAACTGTGATTGTAATTCTCACATACTATATACAGTAGTATGGTTAGTATGTGAATCGAGACAAAGCCACAAAACTGACTGGAAGTTCAGAAGAGGACGAACGGCTCATAACCCTGTCGTGAGTTTTACGAGCAGTGGTGACCGAGTGCCTCTCCTTCGGCCCGGACCCACAAATCAACATCAAACTCTCTTCTGCGGAAGGAAGGCTCAACTTTCTGGGAAAGCATTGATTGCGAGCGCAGGCTTCTGGGATCAATAGTGCTCTCATTGTTTAAAGCAATGGCCTTTAGCCCATAAACAGCATTTTCTGCAGAGGAGATCGAATGTCTTATGACCGTCTTCGTAATAATGAGAGACGTCCAATCTGGAATGCTTTTGACTCTCTGTGTGCCTGAGATTTGCATCCTTCCAATACAGACGGATGAAGATGATGACGACTCCACAACATCTCATACCTGAATACTTAAAGGAACAGTTCGCATAAAGTTTAAGTGTAGGGCCCTATCATGTGGATGGAATTTATAGTATAACACAGAATGTCATCGAATTTGGCAAATTTTGGATGAATAAAATAAAAGTAGGGCTGCACAATTAATCAAATGTTAATATGCACCAATGTCTGTGAATATTAAGCAATTTTCACAATAAAATCTCTGAGGCTTGGCAAATTTTCATTAAATGAAAATACAATTTTGCATTTAGTTTTTTATTTAAAAGATTAATCAAATTGTTTCTTTTTGATAGCCACTGATAATACATTTGTATAAACAAATTAAGCAGACATATATATATATATATATATATATATATATATATATATATATAATGTAGGGCCTATATATACACACACTAAGAGAAAAGTTTGGAAACAGTAAGATTTTTTAAATGTTCATCGAGGCTGCATTTATTTATTCAAAAATACCGGACAAATATAATATTGTGAAATATTATTGCAATGTAAAATAACAATTTTCTGTTTTAATATACATTAAAATCTGATTTATTCCTGTGATGCACAGCTGTATTTTCAGCATCATTACTCCAGTCTTCAGTGTCACATGATCCTTCAGAAATCATTCAAATATACTGATTTATTATCAGTTCTGGAAACTGTTGTGATGCTTTATATTTTTTAGAACCTGTGATATTTCTTTTTTGGATTCTTGAGTGAACAAAATGTTAAAAAGAAGAGCATTTATTTTAAAAAGAAATCCTTTCTAACAATATACACTACTATTCAAAAGTTTGGGCTCAGTAATTTTTTTTTATTTATTTGAAAGAAATTAAATCTTTTATTCAGATAGGAAGGATGTGTTAAATTGATAAGACGTGATGGCAAATATTTATATTGTTAGAAAAGGTTTATATTTTTAATAAATGCTGTTCTTTATAACTTTTTATTCATCAAATAATCCTAAAAAAAAGTATTGCAGTTTCAAAAAAAAACGTTTGCCAACATTGATAATTCTAATAATAAATCAGCATATTAGAATGATTTTTGAAGGATCATATGACACTTTGGACTAGAGTAATGACTGATGGAAATTCAGCTGAGTATCAAAGAAATAAATTATATTTTAAAATAAATTAAAATAGAAACCCATACATTTTTTTTCCCTGTATTTTTAATCAAATAAATAGAGTCTTGATTAACATAAGATACATCTTTAAAAAATATTCTTACCGTTTCCAAACTTTTGACTGGACATTATAAAAAATGTTTTTCAGAATATCTGTGAAATTGTATGCATTATTATTATATTTCATGTGAAATTGTATACATTTCATGATAATTAGACACCCTTTTTGATGTTGTTTGAACAAAATGTAACTAAACCAAGAAAAATGGAATGGAATCTAGAACAATTTAAACAGAAAACAAACAAACAAACAAAACAAACAAATCTAGAACAATTAAAATGGGGGGGGGGGGGGTAGAATTTGGAGAAAAACAACTAAATATGATAGTCTGTTATCTTTTGTCTGTCACTGTAGGATGAACCTCATAAAACCTCAAAAAGAAGTTAGACCTTGTTTCACCCTAAAATCAAAGAAAGAAGACATGAGAAATTGTATTTTGCTTTAAGAAAATGTCTAGCAAGATGTGCAGGTTATGTCATTTTAAATCCTAAACAAAGGGCTTCAGAAATATTGCAGTTAGTTTTGCAACTGTTCTTGTTTTAAATACATAAACTGAAGCTCTTGGTTTTTCAAATGTTTTAGAAATCAAGCGCCGTGACGAAACCTAACTGCAACCAAATGGCTCTGTTCTTTCTGCACAACCAGAAGCAAAACTTTGAGTAGCATGAAAAGTGTAACTACATTAAACACAATAACAGGCGATCAGAGCTTTCCTTCCTCCTGTCAGAGAGCAATGACTTCATTTCCTGTCATTTCCTACCAGCCAGGTTCAACTCAAGAGTCACAGATCTTATTAGCAGCCATTTTTCCTCAGAACAATCTGAATATGACACACGCTCTCAAAATCCCAATTACATGCAGAGATCAAATATAGCTCATTCCGAACATCCAGCTGTTTTTGGGGGGTGATTACATCAATCTTTTTTTTGCGAGATATAGTAAACTGCAGGACTTTTAAATGCATTCAGGCAGGTTTTCTGGATTGCACCGGGAGGAGGTTGGAAATAAATGCCAGCTGACATGCGGTTATATCAACAGCCGAATGTAAATAAAGCAGCAGGGAAAAGAAAAGGCTAAATTGAACAGGTACTTGTGAATTTAATGACTGTATCAATAATGCAGCAGCAGGAGAATCACCGGTGCATGATGTTTATTCAGGTCAATCTGACATCCTGAATGGTTTGATACGATCGCTGTGGCTCGACTGATAAAACATTTATGTAAAGACGGATCCGGCAGGCTGACAGAGGTGAAGCAATGACAAAGAGACGCAAGCTAATACCCTTCCGTCAGCCGTGATTTGATCTTCAGGCAGTTCCTCAGAGAAATAGGCTATAGGCGTTTGATGTAACTGCTGTAATGGTTATATGCAGAATATTTCAAGATGCTGCAGGTGCAGAGAGGACAGGCTTTAATAATCCAATCGCTCAAATAAATAGCATATAGCTAACCTACTAGCTGTTGAGCTGGAATCGGAGAGATGAATCAAAATCACCTGCTGGAAAGTCGGGTTATAAGTTAGTTATTAAATTCAACTCGGAGCAAGATGGTTTATGTTTTTATTCATAAAGCTGCTCTAAACTGAATCAATGTATTTTATAGTAACTGTAAAATATTATAGTATTAATACATGCAACTTGCACTGAAAATAATTGTGGATAATTTTCACAATTTGCTATTAAATTTCACAAATAATTACAAAATAAGCATGCAATATTAAATTAAACATGAATTTTTTGATGTTGCAACATTGAAAAAATATTTTGTTGTAAAATAAATTTAATCTTTGTTTTAAATCTTTTTCTACAATGTAGATTTTAAATGGAAAAAATATATATATATTTATTTTAACAATACAGACTCACAATTAATAACATTAAATTATTATTATTTTTTTAAAGTAGGACAACTCAAATAGAATTTTCTTGTAAAATATACTCAATAATACTTTTTTTAGTTTTTACTTTACTTTTAAACCACAAAATATATATATTTTTACACAATGTATAGTTTTATGGCAAGTAAAAAATATTTTGATTTAATCATTTCATTTTTTATTTGCATTTATTTAATATTTATTTTCATTTTTTTTTAACACATTTACAAATACTGCTAACCGCATTTCTTTATTTTACATACATTTCATACATATTTTCACTCTTAATTAAAAAATTTAAAATAAATAAAAAATCAACAAATATCTCATGCAATATTTTTTTCCAGAACATTTATCTTGTTTTGAGGATGTCAAATTGTTTTTAGACAAAAAACAAAACAAAAACAAACAAACAAAAACTATAAACACTGACATAAACATGCAAAGACGAATGGAAATGGCATTTTTACTTCATTCGGGTCAGCTGGCATATCTGCGGGTTCTTACAGTAAATTAGCACGAGTGCGGAGGTAATATAATGCCCTTCGGTTTCATACTAACGAGGGCGATACAGCTGACTGATGTTCTGTTGGAAAGTGGAAGAAGACATTCATCTGCAGACATGGTGCACAGGGACAATTTACAGAGTGGAAAATTACAGCTCAGTCTGTGCTTTTTGAGTAGTCCTATAGATGCATGATACTGTATGATGTGAACCCTCAAATGAGTCTCGCTTGATGTAAAGTACATGCATACGAAGAAAACACGAGTTCGGTCACCTTTACTGAGCAGCCGAGTGTGTAATGAACGCTAATGTAGAGACATTAATGTGAAGGCTGAATAATGAGATGAACATTACACTGCATTATCCATTCACAAAGTTTACATACATTTAAAAATTATAACATTACATTTTATTACATTAATAATGACATTAAAATGTTTGCCAGTTTAGGGATGGACTGATTATCTTATGGGCAAGTAATTTTCTTTTCGCCCCAAAATGATCTTTCAAAAATGTATACAAATAGAAAAAAATGGTTTACATGAGCCAGACTGATGCTAATGGCTACTGCACCAATTAGATTTTTTTATAGGGATGGAATTATTTTAAAACTGACAAATAATGGCTGATAAATGGCTTATAAAATTATATAATATATTTTAATGAAAAATACAATTTAATATAATATTTTATGATAACATTTTTGCCTACAAATTTCTACTCCATAAAATACTTTAGAGATATATAAATACATAAATTATATTCATTTTAAAACTAAATAAATAAATAATGAAAATGTAATTTTAAATCTTGATTTTTAGTTGTTTAACACATTTTATATTTAACATATTTTTGATATACATAAATAACTGATAATACTGATAAATAAAAATGCACCATGCCTTCTTTAAAAAATAGTTAAGCTTTGGACATTACATTTGGAAAATCCAAAACAATAATAGATTGTGTATATTATTACAGAAGTCCCAGACTGACCAAATTTAGTGTTTAAGAGTCAAGAACAACTAACATCCATGACCGAGACCATGTCATGATGTTTAACCTAGAGAGAGAGCGATTTTATCGGCCATAGCAGCAAGAGCAACTCCTTCCTTTGAACAAACGCATCTGTAAACGCTGCTGTGAGCTGCAGCCGGAGCCCTGTGATGTTTCTCTGAAAGCTCCTACCTCATGCTGTCTGCATGATTTACACCGTGGCCGTTTCGCAAAAGTGGGTTTTCCAATCTCCCGCCCTTATCTGCATGGGGCGTAACCCCCCGGAAGATCAGGGAAGGAGACGGATGAGATAAATCTACATCCTGAACACACATGCATGATGGATTCCCAGCGTACATGAAGGCAGGGATAGATCACCGCAGACTGCTGAGCTCTCCGGAGAGATTTAATTAGTGACGTGGACAACAAACTCCATCGACAGTGAGAGACGGAGGCAGAAACTCATGCACACTTTCAGTGAAGTAAAGCAGAAGCATCACAACCGGATCCTATTTACGTCCACATCCATCAGAGATGAACTTAACGGCTAAATTAGATACAATCTATCTGCTCAGATTTGCTGAAGTTACAGTCTATCCAGGCAACTATGTCAAATAACCAAAAATTTTAATGAATGTAAATGTAAACCACAAAAATGAAGAGAAAAAGATCCCTAATTCAGCTAAAGAAAGTTCAAAGTGAATTTGAGATAAACCGATAATCGGTTTAACCAATATTTTTACAGATATTTTCAGCTAATGATTACATTTATACAAAAGTTGTAGTCTCCTTTTATATTACTCAATTTGAGAACATTTTACTTTGTCAATTTATTTTGCCTATTGTTAATATTATTGTTGCTGCTGCTGCAGATGATGTTATAAAAATGCTGTGTTTTATTGAGATACAAAGATACATACAGACTGTCTGTTCATACTGTATATGAAATAATCTGCTCGAATGTGCTGAAGAGTAATTATTTACTCAGTTGTAATCTGAAGAAAGCTCATTAATTACATTAATGCATTTAACAGATGCTTTTATCAAAAGAGGAACTACAAAAAAAGTCTGTCTGCTTATTTTGTCACATTTATTTATGCTCTCCATTTAAAAACATTAGACTTAGTCAAGTTATTTAGCCTTTTGTATTAGTGTTGCTGCTGCTTCAGTAGCGATGTTTTTCTTGTTGTAATATGAAAATGAAATTAAACAAAAACAAGTAAAACAGTAAATAAATATGGGTTTTGCATATCGGTTATTGAACATACAGATAATTGGCATTAGAACTTGTTCTAAAAATAAATATCGGCCAATCTAATAAAAATGGAGAATATCACATCTGTATTCCTACTATAAGCTCCCATCTTTCAAACAAATATGTCTATATTGAGCATCTGAATGCTCAACGAAACATCAAGACGACTCGTCTGATGTGTATATGTAGCACGTGTGTCATCTGACACAAATCTATAAACACAGATGGATGGGCTCAGAAAACACAGAGCATCTGTCTTGCTCTTTGACTAATTCTGACTGAAAATCAATGTCCATTAGGCTGACTCACCATTCTCTGAGTGTCGCCTTTATTTCATTTTCGACTCTAATATGATGCCCTCAGGTTTCAAAACTTGGCCCGTTTCAGAGGAACCACACATACGTGATCTCGTTGTAACTCTTACGATTAAACATGAACTCCTATTCCAGTTAATTACACTGAAACGAGTCAAACCTGAGCGAGAAGAACATATTGAATCTTACCTCAGCTCCTGTCAGGTAGTACGCAGAGAGAAGACCGCCAACGTAACGGATGTTCACCTCGAACAGAGACGCCTCTCCATTCTGCAGGAAACAAACAAGATTAAGAAACTCTTCTCTGAGTCTTAGAAAGATTGTGAATCACATTAATAATTGAGGAAAACATTTTCCAACATGCTGTATGGTGATATAGCAAGGTCATGTTCATACTACAAGGCAGTTTTTAACTAAATATGTGTTGAGAAGCTTTCCTAACTCATACTAACGGAAAACAACAAAATAAAAAAAATAAAAAAAGTATTTTAAAGGGGACACATTATGAAGAGGGAATCAAAATTCTCTTCATATTTTGAGATGAAGCAGTTACTTGTACTACCTAGCCCAAAGATTTATGCATTTGAATTACACAGTTTTAACAATAAACTAATTGTGAATGTGATCTGTCAGTCAAACATAAATTAAATTTCAATCTCCTACATTTTAACAAAGTGAACATTGCTTGTTCCACACCTATAGCCATATTTTAACCATATTAATACTTTTCAGTTGAATACATTTTGTTTTCAGAATGAACAGATTTATGCTGATTCTAAACAGTTTAAATAAATGCATTTGGAATAAATGTCAAAATCAAACGAATGCAAATAGTTAATAATACAGTGGGGTTTTTTTTTTTTCAGAAGTGCAGAAATCTTACCTGTTACATTTATGCATGACTGATAAATATGCACCACAAATAGAATTTTATATGCAATTTAGATGCATCAATCCTTAATTTATGGTTCAAGATAAAAAAAATAAAAAATAAATCAATTTCTAAGGGTCAGAAAGAGTTTAGAAAAACAGTCCCGAAAAACCAAACTATTCCTGTTTTGCCACAATAAATAATCTTTCAGGAACAAAATTCAATAATAAAAATGCATGACCGCTTTAAAGTCCATTCACATCTCAAAGAGTGTTTTCTGGAATCCGTGTGGCTGTGACCTCTGGCTGTGTCGCTCAGTGACTCGTATTCAATGCAGCAGAGCTTTCCTGCTGCGAGGAGACGGCCGAGATCTCTGCGGCCAGGGCAGAGAGGGCAGACCGTTATTAAGCACTTTTAGACAATGTTTCCTGCTGCTGGGAGTCAAAGGAGGCTATTGATTTATGAAGAGCGTGTGAATAATAGCAATTGTGCAACATGAACTTTTCTCAGCAAGACCACTATGATTCGTTTTTCCTATTACAAATCAAACCAAATCTCAAAATGATTGCATTTAACGTCTGAAATTATTCAAAGGTACAGTTCGACCCACAAAAAAATTTTATGATAATACCCCTCCATGGAAACTTTTATGCAACGTTTCCATTAAATAACCAGGTTCGAAAAAGCACACCATAAAAGAACATTCAATAATATAGCACACAAGTTTTCTTAGTGTTTCTATATGTTTACAGGCTCCTGTAAAAGTACTGATTTGACCTTTTATCCACAGATAATAATAAAGTTAAAGATATCCATGCAATGCTGAACCAGTTCTTTTAGTGAATCTTCATTCACTAAAGTGGGTTAATTAACCTCTAAGGCAAATTATTAAATTTAATGTTACATAATAACATATTAAAGTTGTTTCATTCAGGTTCATAACTGGATGGTCTGCCATTATTTCAGTGTTTTAAACGTTTCCATAATGTAAAACCAAAACTACCACGCACAATGATATAAATATTGAGTTATATAACCCTTATGCATGTTTACATGGAATAAAATGTTAAAAAGCAGCATGAAAAATTTCTGTTTTGATTATGCAGTGTCCTACATTTCAGATAAGAGGAGTTAAAGGCCAGAAGAGGCCCTAAGGAGACATAACATGTCAGCATAATTACAATCACTTGAGTTTGCGAGGAGTTGAGGTGACAAGAGTCCTTATTGACTTGCAGCCACTTACAGGAAGGAAGCAGAATCTCTGAAGTAGATGATAAGAGAATTATAGCAGAGAACCACAGAGTCTAATCACCTCCTCAATCCCTTCATTGATGCCCTGATCAACAGCACACTTAAATCACACTCACATCTGATATCTAAAGAGGCTTCCAGCTCTATTTGTGTCGTGGCAGAACAACAGCAGTCATCTATCATGGCCTGCTTCAGAGCAGCGTGTCAGACGAGGAGAGAGGACGATCCAAAAAACATGAGCCTTCGCTGCGAGCCAAATGAAAGTAATCCCAACTCACACAGAGAGTATTTCTGTCTTAAATCAGCTGCTGAACAATTCACGGAGCATGTTTGAGGAAAGCACGCTAAACAACCATGAATTAAGAGAGGGTTTAAAAGGATTATCCTGTAAGAAATCAGACAAATCCCAAGCTACGATGCTTAAGCAGGTATTTGTGGGGAAATATGTCTTTCTGTTGTAAAAAACACAAATTGTTAATGGCTCTTACTCTACTTTCTGTTACATCGCAGTATTTAGAAAACAGAGTGATTACAAATTAAGGCACTTTTTTTTCTTTAAATAGTTCACCCAAAAATAAAAATTCATGTAGTCATCCTCAGGTCATCCAAGATGTGCTGTAGATGAGTTTATTTCTTCATCAAATTTTAAGAAATGTAGCACTTGCTCAGCAGTGAATGGGTGCCGTCAGAATGAGAGTCGAAAGAGCTGATAAAAACATCACAATAATCCACACCACTCCAGTTCATCAGTTAACATCTGGAGAAGACAAAAGCTGAAACAAATCCATCATTAAAAGGTCCCATATTGTCAAATCTGAAATTCACTGGTTTATTTTTCATAAGGGAGCTCTAGGGGCTATGAAACAACCATATAGTTTCAAGTTTCAAAACAGTCAGTCCACGGTAAACTTCACACAGCCTGCATAAAGTAGCTCACGAGCCGCTGTGACTTCCCTAAAAATGTGATGTCAGATCTACTCAGTCACCGCCTTCAGTCATCACCCGAGCACTGCCCACCATCCATCACATTACCGAAACAACAACACGGAAACATATCGAAAAGGCTAACTTTTACAGATGAAATAAGATCAGCCAACCTGTAGCTCACTCCATGGATGGACAATCTGGCAGGATTGTTACTATGAGGAGAATCATACATAAGGTGTATAGTAAAGACAAATTCAAAATGAAGATGTGTGCATTTCAGTTTCAGTAGGCAACCTTTTTTACAGCTAACGTTACATTATTATTCCAGCTACAACTAGTCACTAGTCCAGCTAAGCACAACAGTGCATATAACAGTTACAATTACACATCATAATATATAAAAATCGTCAGTTTGTTGTTTTACGCACATGCAAACAGACATTATTTCATAAACAACATAGTTGTGGGATGCAATAAAACTTCAGACCAGCCCATAACAACAAAAGACAATACTTTATTCAACATTTTTCTGATAAGAAGTGTGCAAACCCAAGCATTTTTGACGATCGTTTATGTCCAGTCCGCTCGTTTTTTGTGTTGTGGTTTTTTTTGTCTGGCACTGGCATCGGGAAAGCAATCATATTTCTAATTTGAGGCTGTATTACGTCGATTATGTAACCGGACATCAACACCTAAAATAAAACTCTAAAAAGGTGTACAACATGGGACCTTTAAGACACTCTAAAGTGACACTTCTAGCCAAAATTCAAGTCTATAATCCATAATAAGTCTCCCTCCTGTTGTCTTTCACATCATAACTATTTGTCTAGAGCTGTTTCGGCTTGAACACTTTTTCAGGAGAAAGCGTTATTATGGATTATGGCCTCATATTTTAATTAAAAACATATTAATGCTGTATTTGTTTCAGATTTGTCTTCTCCAGATGTTAACTGATGGACTGGAGTGGTGTAAATTATTGTGATGTTTTAACTCATTCTGACGGCACCCATTCACTGCAGAGCATCCAAGTGATCCAAAGCTACATTTCTTCAAATCTGATGAAGAAACAAACTCATCCTAATCTTGGATAGCCTCAGAGGGACTACATTTACAGCTAATTTTAACTGTTTTTTGAAAAACATTCTGGCTCATACTAAAATGAATGCGTTATTATGATGATATTTTCATTCTTTTTGTCTTTTTTGCCCCCACAGTGACAGGATTTTGTTGGAAAAACTGAGCAAACATAATCAGCCAGACTTTGCTTTAACCTGTCCATTACCCTTCACTTCTGCACTCCATAACAGCCGGGTGGTTTCAATCAGGTGCGCTGCGTTATTGTAACGGCCGGACCTCTGGGCTGCAGAGTGGTCATGGCTGCACTGTCAAGCTAATGGCATCAAATTAGCATTTTAATTCCTGCAGGTTTGGCAGGTGGAGTACAAGGAAGGCTGCTGTAGAGATGCTATTGTTAGTAGCACAAAAATGGAGCGCCGAGATAATGAATAAAATTACTGCGGCTAAAAATACAGCACGCTGAAAGCTCCTATAGAGCTTCACAGACACAGTGCTGTTGTTCTGTACCTCACATGCTGGTAAGGAACAGGAACAGATTTAGACACCGGTTTGGTTCGGGAAAGAGGCAATGCGGGAATGTGCTAATATGATTAGCCACGAGAGGATCTGTAGTGTGTAGAGAAAGTCTGTTCACAGGACACTCACAGCTGGGTTCAGGTGTTTAACCCTCACTATTTCTGCAGTACATACCTTAAACACTATTTCATCAAACTGACATTTTTCGGCACAAATAATACAGAATATACAATACTGTGCAAAAGTCTTAGGCCACTAGTATTTTCAGCAACAAAAAATTATGCCATTTTATTCTGATATGCGGAATATAATTTTTCCCGTAGTTAGACATATTACTCAAAATTAAACACTGTCAGAATACATAATAGCTATCAAAATGGATTTCAATTTGTCATACAGCAACACTAAATGTTTAAAACAATTATTTTAAAATTATTTTAATTATTTCAAAACTTGAGTATAATGATTAATTATATATGCTGAATCATGCTTATTTATCTATCTATTCATAAAATAAATGAAGCACTAATATCTGTGTAATTTCACAAGCAGGCCAAACCACCTACAGTGGAATGATGCATACTTGTTTTTTAACTATTTTTTAAAAATGTAGCCAGTGTTGAGATTTCATGTGCAACTTCAACACTTCAGTGTCACCGCACCAGTGCATGAGTGAGAAATAGTGAACCAAGAGCATGTTGATTGCTGCTAAACTGTCAGGCAGGTGTTGGCAAACGTTGACGGATGTGTTATATCTACTGCTCCTGTCATCACTTAGCATGTGGAGACACTAACAGTCCAGCACAAACATACTTAAACAAGTGAGAGAGATTCACACAAACTGGGCTGTGATTAAAGACAGCGATTAGCCGTAATTAGCCCTCGGTGATCATCAAAATGGACCAATTATAGAGCAGACATCAGGTCTATGTCCAACCAAGACGTTCTCACACACAGCGTCTCGTAAAGTTATCAGTAGGATGTGGAACTGGCCCGAACTCAACTGTAAAAATAAAATGTCATTCTAATAAGCAATTGGCTATCTTTGCACCAAAAATGAAGATCACAGAGGGAAACATGTTTGTGTTTAAAATGCACCTGTGCATGACACATCACACACTGGTAAAGTGCGATGACAATCACATATTTGATCACGTTTACATGCTTATTAATTTAGTTTTTTAATATGCTTAAAGTCAAGCCATCGGCAAATGAATCGATTAAAACCATTGCTGAACACTTTCTCCTTAAAACTGCAGTGTACCAAAGACATTTAACCAAATCCATCAACTATAAATAGCTGCAAATTACAAACTGATGCAATTGCTGATGAAGATGATGCAGGATGACTGAAAGCATGTTAACACCTATTAATATCTAGTAACATTACGGGTAACACCAGTTACATGATACTTCAAGTAGCTAGAAAAGTAATGCAAAGTAGCGTAAAAATAAAAAAGGGCATTACTTTCTATCAGAAGTAAAACTAAGTAAGTTAGTTACTTTTTAATGGAGTAAAGACATTGTAATGCACTACCTTTAAAAAAAAAATCACTTTTCTAAACACTGGTTATATACCCCTAAAATTCAAGATATGATGGCAAACATCCCCTGTTTGGGTTTTTGGTTTATCATATGTTAAGCAAAAGTGATGTTTTTTTTTCCTGAATATCGGCACCAATGCAAAAGAGATATTTATTTTAAACAACAGTTCAATGAAAAAGAAGTTAATGCTGTTACATTTGTAGACACAACACACAAACGTTGTGACTCTCTAGCTGCATTTCCATTACAGATTTGTGCAAAACTGTGGCAATATTTGATAAATGTCAATAAAAATGTATTGCGACATGACGGCGTTTCCATTAACCAACGTAATTTTTGCCTCTTGTGATAAGACATGGTAATGAATTTTGGCGAGATTTGCTATATTTAGGAGTTTTAGTGAAATTGATGCGTTTCCATTAGGCGTATCTTCAATTCGCAATTTTAATTTGTGCATTTCGAAGGGTAATGGAAACCCTGCTTCTGCTGTTTTGTTACTACATGAATCTGTGGTTTTGAATGAATCGAGTGAGTCGATGATTCAGCGACTCATTCATAATGAATTACCTGCTTTATCTCTGATAGAAACAGTCGTTTGAATGAATCAGTCGAATGAATGTCTTATTTTAGTTTCAAATGTAAACTATCATTAAATCATTTCATATTTTAATATTTCTTTAAAAAAACACTAATTCCTATTCCCATTTAAAAGGAATTTATCTCAGCATTATTTATTCAATCCTAAATAAAAGCTTAAGTGTTTATGTGTTATAAATTCTATGTTGTTTTAAAGCTATTTTTGTAATGTTTGAAAAGGGGGATAATAAAATGCATTAGCTTTCTGATACATGGACTTGCTGATATAACTTGGTTCAAACATATATCTCTGAATTAAAGCAATAAAATGGGGCACTTTTTTTCTTCTTAATACCACTGTAGCATGAAAACACACATTCTTTCACGTCACTGAAAGAACTGGTTCTCTTTAAAAACCAACGTCTTCGTATGTGAATCACGAGTGTCTTCGTTCTCATGGACTGAAGATCTTCGGTGGCTCCAGCCACAGACAGCATGAGTGATACTCTTATTTGGCTGTTCTTCGGAGGCTAATTCCCATCACTTTCAGGTCACCTTCACTTTAAGGAGCTCATTCCTCACTGACAGCCCAGAGATCTTCAGAGACTCTCATTTATTTAGATAGAGCTGGAACACAGATGGATCCATTATGTTGAGGGTATCAAGAGGCTACTTTGAGAAGAACATTTTGAGTTGTTGGAGTGTGTAGTGCTTTTAAAGTGAAACTGTGCAAACTACATCAAACACTGCAGCGGTGTTACGTGAGGATGAAATGAATCACAAACTGAATCATTTATATATGATTTAATATATATATATATATATAATTTTTAAATTCAGTCATAAAATGTATTCTAATATATGTGACCCTGGAGCACGAAAGTGTGTGTCATGAATCAGCAGGCGCGACGAACGAGTTCATATGCAGAGGGTTTTAATGAACAGATATAAAATACACACAGGGGTGGTCGGGGACCGGCAGACACAAAT
>JAUMHE010000068.1:21071566-21084767 GCA_032359235.1 Enteromius mattozi | reverse complement strand
ATCGATGACTAAAAAAGTTGTTAACTATTTTAATAATCGATTATAATCGATTAAATCGATTAGTTGTTTCAGCTCTACCATTAATAAAAATAACATTAGCACATGAATTGTGGACCGAATTGGCCCCTTAAATGAGATTTCATGACAATTCTCAATAGCAGCCTTATGGCAATAACCAGATGAAATGATGAAATGTTCGGTGTAGAGTCGCAGCATAAACAACATCAGTGTGAACAAAGTTTGACCATGTGATCTTGCTGTTGCATCCATTCTCTGCAAACATGAGAAACAACTGTAAACCTCAGAGCTGCAAAAGTGTCACAGGATCACAATTAAGGTGTCGATGCAACAATGATGCATCAGAGATATATTTAAAGACTGATGTTGTCTACATTTCAACCAAGTAAGTCATTACAATTATCTACGTAACCACATACACAGAAACAGTCAGGCCCTGGGGACGAGATCAATTAAAACCCCTGAAAGGCCCTCGCAGATAATAATGGATCTTCCAAGAATGGCTCCGGTCTTCTGTTTCTCCAGCTCAACTATGAGGTCAACATTTAGCTGTTTAACAAAGTACAGTAGCTGCAACATTAATGGAGGAAACAAGCCTGTTTCTCCACTGAAAGGCATTCAGTAGCAGCCAAGTGTTTACACTAGCCTATTTATTATGCTATTAACATGAGGGTTTTGTATTAATTTGTCTATGTGCACATGCATCAGTTTCACTGCATTATTAATATTACAATACAATATAATTATAAAATAAATTAATCACTAAAGTTATAATTCACTGGATCATCAAAAAAATAAAAAATAAATGCAATAACTTAGTTTGTAAACATGATATAATAAACAAATCAATAACAAAAAAAACAACATACATGCAATTAAAAATAATAAATCCAATAATATAAACAACTACTTGTTTATATAAATAATAATAATAATAATAATAATAATAATAATAATAATATAAACAAATAAATTAAAAAAGAAAAAAATTCATTTACAGCAGAACTGAATAATTAAAATTCAGTTTAGTTTCTCTGGATCTTTAAACATATTAAACAAATAGATTGTATTAATTTATAATAAATTATATTAAATTTTATTATTGGCTTGGTTTCACTTATTTATAAAAATAAATATATAAATAAACCAAGATAATATACAACAGTAAATAACTAAACTAAACAAATGATTAAATCATTCCTGCTGAGTTACACTGAATTTTCAAAATTACAGTAAATAAACAAATTCTGTTTAGTTTCACTGGATCATTAAAAAATATATATAAAACTAAGCACTTTATTTTAATTAAAAATGATCATAAAATAGATATTTTGTTTCATTTTCTTTTTAGATATTTAACTCTAAATTTTTTATGTATTAAATAGTCTTTTGGCCTTTTTTTTTACTGGCATTATCAAAATGGCCATAGGGCTATATAATACATAAACAATATTTAGTATAATATCTAAAAAATATCAGAAATATCTGCAGAATATTATGACAGGGTTACAGTGATAGTGAAGAATAACACCCATAAGACTGTGCTTACGGCTCATCCCTAGAGCACCATTATATAAAAACACACAAAGGACTGACAGCGATCAGAGTCAGAATCCCTCAGCTATTACGTGGTGATATGACCTTCACGTTGGCACCGTGCCCGTCATGAGGCCCCTCACGCAGCCAACAACGGGCCCCAGGAGAGGCTGTGAATTATTCAGAGCCCAGGGTGACACGTGTGAAGAGACCAGAAAACAGCGTGAACATGTTACCTGCGTTCAGTGCGCCAACACACACTGAGCACACCCAATTAAAAAACACTCATACTCATTAGCACTTAACAAATCTCAACATCTCACCGCTACAGAAATAAAGCCTTCGTGCATGCTGAGATCTTAATAACTCATTGACTTCACATGTTCTCACTTTCTTTACACATCTTTGTGCCTTGAAGTGGCGAGGGAATAGCTTGAGAGATAAGGGGAAAGGAAGAAAAGAGGCCCAGATGTACACTTTTCTAGCAATATCTTTTTCCCAGCAGTCCACTTTTAATTAAGGTTTCTTTCCCAAAACAGATATTATTTGCCCTTACAACCTTGAAATTAATTAAAAGAATGTTCTGTAACTTTAAGAGAACTATATGCAAATGCTGTCTGCAAAAATCCACTTACTATCAAAATCTTCTGCAGACAAAATGGTCACTTAAAAAAAAAAAAAAATGCAAATGTTTTTTGATCGAGTGTTAGTTTAGCATTAATGGTTATTGATAATATTTTGAATAAGACTTTATATAAATATTTACATGTATATACATGCTATATTCATATTATATATAAATATATTTCATATATATACACATGCATGGTTTGTATTCATATATACATAATAAATATACACAGCACACATTACGTAAACAAACTTTTATTTTGAATAATCATTTGACAGCACAAATGTTCATGTCTTCAGTTTTCACCTTGATTTTAAAGTTTTAATCATTTTGATGTGTTTGTCAATTTTATTAGTTTTGCTTACGGTTTATTTCAAGTAACAAAAATGTCCTAGTAAACTATAACTACCCTGTTTTGGTTAACTAGTTTTAGACATTCTCGGCTCTCAGCAGAGGTTTCTGTGAATCTACTCGAGCGGCTCTTGTGGGAATCTGACAACATGCTTGACAAAACTTGAGACTGTTCCTCACAGCTTTACTGCTCTACTAAATCACAGCAGAGGACTAACAATCACAGACTGAGCAAGGACAGATAGAGAGAGTGTGTGCTCTCGCTTCAAATTCACATTCAGAAGCCAGATTACAGTAAAGGTTCAGAGAGTTTTAATAATGATGCACCTTTGTTAATTACAACAACCTGTGTAGACCAAAATACAAAAACATAAGCACAAACAAACTTACAAGTTATATCTGTTTAGGCAAGGCATTCATAATAAAGGCTGTTTTGTAATAATCACAATTCTAATTTTAAGTGACATCGAAACTACAAGCATGTGCTAAATAAACAAAGTCATGTACCTCTATCATTCAGCACAAATCTAAAAAAAATTAATTATTTAGTAGAAAATAAGTCACTTTGGAATAAAAGTTGCATGTTTCAGATGACAAAAATGTTTTCTTTGGTTGGTTTTTTTACATTATATTGTGTTTTTTATAATATAAATATTATAATTAAAAAATATTATAAGATATATAATTCAAATAAAATTAAATTAAATATTGGCTTAGTTTCTTCAAAAAGTGAAGCTTAGTTGCAAAATTGCAATGTATTGTTATAAAAATTAATATAAAATCTAACACAATGCAATAAAATATGGCTTAGTTTCACTTCAAATATAAAATATAATAACTAAATTCTATTGAACCAATGTATTATCTTAGAAGTATTATCTTATTTTACTTTAATGCAATTCTAAAAAAATTAACGAATAGAAAGAAAGAAAGAAAGAAAGAAAAGTGTAAAAGTCATGCAGTGATGATTGTGAACGATTCACTCATTTTACGGCAAACTATCAGGGAGGTCAACTAATCATTTCTGTTTCTCATCATTTATATTTCTCTGCAATATAATGATATGATACATCAAAGAAAGATATAAGTTTAAGTGTTCCTCTCTCTGAATGCTCTTGGTGATTTCTAATCTCTCTTCAGAGAATGTTTAAAAATGTTAATAATATAAATAAGGTAAAAAATTAATGATTAAAAATAAAATTAGGATGCATTAAAGATCTCTTCGTAGAGTTTTGCTTTTTTAAATGATTTCTTATTTGCATTCACTCTAAATGATCATTACGCTGTGTGTCTTTGCACAGACAAACCTGGCATTCATCATGTTTCACTCAAATGAAATAACTATTAGAGTCATTCATTTTAAAGATTTAAAGATCAAGTAAAATGATCTGATCCTCCCATTACTACTTAGTTATGTCTTGTTCAAAAAAGAAAGATCACGTAATAGGCCTACATCTAAACTTGCCCGAGACAAAGAAACATGATCCAGTTCAACAGAACACAGACTGAACCAGCGTAAGGTGGTGTGGTTCATACTGACGGCACATACCTGTAAAACACACTGTAACTGAAACCCAATGAAACGGAGCGTTGTATCGGATTAGACCAGTTTTCCTGCATGATCTTTTTTCTAGATTAACTAGATTGAAACCGATCTGCAAAATGAAAACTATCAAGCCCACAAGGAACATTTTTATGCTTCATGCTTGAAGATTTACATTAGAAAGCAAGTTTTGCAACATTCATTTTGAATCTAATGTGAAAGAGTTACGAGAGACAGCTTTAATATTTGTACAACCAATCCAACCAAAAGCACAGAGATCATCACAAGAGATCATCACAATTCACAGTGAATGATGTTTATGCCATTGAAGGAACCGCATGCCATATTTTTAGATGAAAATAAACAAACTAAAAACAACTGAAAAAACTAGCATTGAACCTCAAATGTAAACTATACATTGAATTGGTTTCTTCTTTAAAAAAATAAAAATAAAAAATGTAAAAATATGCATAGTATTATAATGCTATACTAAAATTAAAATGATGCAAAAACCCTTAAGATAACATTTAGAAAGAAAAGAATACATCTTAAAGGAGAAATATTATGCCGTTTTTACAATATGTAGTAAGTCTCTAGTGTCCCCAGATTTTCTGATTTTCATGCCTGTCTTTTTAAATGCAAATGAGCTGATAGTCCCCGCCCCCTTTTCCAGACTAGATCTGCATCATTACAGCTCCTTCCTGCTAAAAACCTCTGTTTTGATTATGATTGTCATGTTTATCGTGCTGAAATCATGCGTTTTAAACCATTCGTTTCTGATATAAGGTTTTCTGAGTGCACTCATCTGAAGGATACGGACAGAAAGTGGCTCTCAAAGGCATGCGAGTACAAAACTAAGTTCTCTCTCACACACAAGTTTACATTAAAAACACACGAGTTACAAAAACAGTCAGTTAATTATATCTGTGAAGGTGAACAGCGGGGAAATCTCACATTTATATTAGACCTGTGTGGCAGCAGCAATATAAGTTACAGTATATAAATCAATAAATATGCTGCTCTCTTGTCTCCTCTGAGGCTCTGTTAGCATGTTTTGCTCAAACTTTCTCCATGGCATCTGCATGCATGGCATGATGGTGACTTGGGTGGAAACTTACAGATTAAAGGGTGCTAATATTATAATGAGGTCCTTGTGCAATGTCACAAGGGATGCTTGCAGAAAAAGGCTTACTAAAACAAAGTTACTGGGTTAATATTTTTATTTATTATTTAAGTAGCTGTTACACATGTCCAGTTTAACTTACTTTAACTTCGAAATACTATAAAGCTATATACATACAGTGCCTTGCGAAAGTATTCACACCCCTTCATTGTTTTTCTTGTTTTGTTTTATTGAAGCCATACTTTAAATTACATAAAATTTCTTTCCCCCCCCCCGACATCACTCTACACTCCATACAAAATAATGATAAAGCAAAACTACAATTTAAATGATTCCATTGCATAAAAACTCAAACCCTTATCTGGGGGAGTTGAGTTTAGCTCAGGAGCATTCATATCGCTTGTAGATATTAAAATTTGAGTGAAGTTAACTTGTGGCAAATTCAATTGAATGGGTATGATTTGGCAACGCAAACACGTCTTAATAAAAAGGTCTAACAGTTGAAAATGCATATGAGAGAAAAAACAAGCCCTGGTGTGAAATGAACTGCCTGTAGATCTCAGAAACAGGTTTCTGTCAAGGCACAGATCTGGGGAAGAGTTCAGATAAAATTCTGCTGCATTGAAGGTATCTGCAGCAGAGACTGAGGGACTTGTTAGAGGTAAGAAAAGATCAATGCACCTAAATATTGAGATTTAATAAAAACCCAGTCCAGAGGAAAACTCTGTAAAGGTGCTTCAGCTAAATACAGAGTTAAGGGTTTGAATACTTATGCAATGTACTTATTTAAGTTTTTTTATTATGTTTATTTTTGTGAAGTTGAGACCGTTCTGTTTTTGTTTTTCATTGTGTATAAAACATAACAAAATGTGAAATAAATGAAGGGTATGAATACTTTCGCAAAGCACTTTAAAAATGCAAAATGTGTATATTATACTAAAAATGTTACATATTAAACGCATATAAAATATATAAAAAGAATATATGAAAGAATTAGAAATAATAACAAATAATAAATGTTTTCATTTGTTGTGATTAAAAAGTGTTATTCATCAAATATTCTTTCTAGACTTGAATGCATCTTTTGCATGCTAATCTACTGTACTAAGCATTACAGTGTTGCTATGCATTTAAATGTGTGATTTCACAAGCATTTCCATGCCACTTACAAAAGCCCTTTAGAGAACATTAGAGTGCAATAAGCTGCCGGCGTTAGATCGAACAACCCATAATTACAAGCAGCGAAGTCATCATGACTGTCTCTGCAAACCAGCAGCGATGGACACCTACAGAATGAGAAATACACCTTGTGGTGGTAGAAATGTGTCACCTGCTAAGATTCTGCTGTATCATGTATCCCATACAGACCGCAGCATCAGCAGACAGGACTGCTTTACATGTTTTACTAGTAAGAGTGACAAAGAAACATGTTCTAAAGCCCTATTCGGATGGGACTAGTTTTACAGGTGGCTGTTAGAGAAATTTTTGTTTCACAGATGTACTTCGTGATTCTTATCCCGTCCGAATCTGCCATGCCACGTAGTTTAGAAAACTAGTTCTGTCCGAATAGGGCTTAAGAAAGGCTTTTCATCTGAAGCATGCCATCTGAAGGGAGTTGTTTGTTCAGACCTGTTAAACAGCACCAACAGGCCATTCTTCGCTGCAGAGCTGCTGTACAAGTGTGTCAGGTCAGTCACTTTAGCCTGACAACAAAGCATTAGAGGTTATTGTGTTTGGTTTCTGCTGAAATCCCAAAGATTTCCTTACCACGGTTAATGCTTTGCATGACACTAAACCCCCGTAACCAAGATAAAAATCACACTCGAGGTTGTGTGTGTCGGCAATTAAAACAACAGTGCTCAATAAATAAATAGATGAGTTAATAATCTTGTGAAAACACGCTCTAACAAAAAAAGAGGTTTTGCATAAAGAAATTTTAAAGGTCATTATAATTTTTGCATTGCGACATTTTCATTTGAAATTTGAATTTCTGGATGGCTTCAGAAATGCTTGTTTGTTCGATAAATTTTGTATAGTTTTTTATATTGCAGTTCTCATTATTCTTAATGATGGGGATTCTTCTTACTGTAAGTAAATGTTTTAAATACAGTATGCATAAATGAAAGACAATCATTACTTGTAAATGTTGCACAAGGGTGTTATTTCTACATTTCTTTCTATATTTATATATAATGAAGATTGTCAAGATTTTTTTCTTTACAATAATGAGAATTTGGTGAGGAAGGGTTGCACAAAAATCCTAAAGATAAAAGGTATTAAAAACTAACATTATTTCATTAAAGCAAATAGATTTTAGCATGAAATATGACCTATACATTTTCTTGACCATCTTTGTGAGACTAGTAATAATAATAATAATAATAATAATAATATCAATAGAAAGACAAAGATAATTTCTTGTGGAACATCCTACTCCAATAATATTTGTTTCATATACAATTATATACATCTTTTCTTTTCTTGGGTTTTTTTTTTTACAGTGCAATCATAAATTCATTTGGTTATTAGTATGTACTCACCAAATTAAATATCTCGCAAGTTCAATGTTAACTACAGATATTTGAATTACTTATCTGGTTCAATGCCACATTCAAAAATATTATAAACATTACTGTTAATGCTCTTTTATATATAATATAAATATATAATATATTATAAAAACACATTAAATCTAAAAATATTGAGAGAATAAAATTTTATATATAAAACATTAAAATAATTAAAATAAATATTATTAAAATATATCAAATTAGCCATTTTTATTTTATTATCTTCAAATGCGACACATCAAAAAGAAAACTATTCTCTTTTATATTCTTCTTGATTCAAGTTGAACTTTTGCGGTGATGTTTTCACCTACTAAAACTTTTCAATTGCTTTTTCAGTTGAACAGATTCTTTACAGCCGTCCTCAGCCGACCTCTTCGGTTCGGACAGAAATCCCTAGTTAGTGGGTATCGCTGCTGGAGATTCACGCAGAATGCTCTCAAGGGCACGGTGAAATCTGCAGACCGTTCTCGTCGCCAGGCATTCAGCTGCAGCGAAACACACGGCTGCCCGTAGGGAGGGAGATAATGGGAGCAGCCTGGCAGAAGACGAGGCACAAGAAACCTTCAGAGAGCTACCGGGCATGTCAGATCTCTCCGTCTGCACCAGGACAGTCTAAGGCTGGGTCGATATATAGTATGCAATGGTAGAAATATAACATTTTGCTTTATCATTAACTCATGCATGTGCATTTAAAACACACTTTTTTTTTTGAGTCTTAGATGTTGGATCAGTCAGTCAAATTTCTGGCTTGGCAGATGGCACAGGCTAAACAAACATCTGGCATGTAAATCTGAGGGGTAAACAGGCAAGAAATGCAAACGAGAAGCAGCAGCAGTGAACTCTCATTCACGTGTTACTCTCCTCTGATTACAGGGTCACTAAAGGTGTTTGTAACGACCGCGCCAATGAGTCATATTGATCCTGGTCACAAGCGAACAGCCTGTCGAAGGAAAAAAAGCAGCAGCATCTCAGTGAGAGACTGGGGCCGGCTGCCAGGTGACTAATCTGCATGTTATCATCACTAACAACTACTGTTACCAAGATAGAAAGTAGCAAAGAAAAATGTGTGATTATTAACTAAATAAAGATAAAGATGTGGGTTTGCAAAAAAAACAAAAAGATGCATATTTATGCTCACCAAGGCTGTATTTTTATTTATTAAAAATACAGTAAAAATGTAAAAGTATTATTCAAATTTCAAATAACTGTTTTCTGTGTGAATATATTGTAAAATGTAATTTATTCCTGTGAATAAATGCAGAATTTTCAGCATTACTCCAGTCTTCAGTGTCATAAGATGCTGATTTGCTGCTCAATAAACATTTCTGATTATTATTCATGTTGAAAATAGTTGTGCTGCTTCATATTTTTGTGAAAACCATGATACATTTTTATTTTCAGGACTCTTTCACGAATAGAAAGTTCAAAAGAACAGCATTTATTCAAAATTGGAAGCGTTTGTAACATTACAAATGTCTTTACTGTCATTTTAATGCATCCTTGATGAATAAAAGTATCAATTCAACATACATTTTTTCTTTAATATCAATAAAGCTACAGAAAAAAAAAATCATTCAGAGATTGCTATACCATCTAAAAGGGACTTCAAATGAGCTGAGCAAAGGGCAAAGGTCAAATCTTGGTTGTCTGCCAGTAAGGTTAAAAACATTGGTTTCCTTTAATGCTGATAAGACTAAACACGGAATAGTAATTAATGATTAATAAGTCCTGGCTGCAGTCAGAGGAAACTTCCCTTCAACAGATGGCTAACATTAGTATGAGTAAAAGTTTATCACCTTTAGAAACAGACTTCATGCATATGCATGAGCTACAAGTCCCAAAAGAAACAAAACACTCATTGATTTTCTAACGGATCTTCTTAAGGATTCTTTAAGGATCATCAAAGCATTTAGAGACCAGATAATTTGGATGTTTGCTGTCCTCTCCACCCTCCGTTTGCTCTGAAAGCTGTGCTGTAATCCCTTCAGCCAGGTCGGATCACTTTCCCGTCCGAGCGCTAATCAGCTGATCAAACTAATGAGAGTAAACGCTGGGTGATGGGGGTCTGATGAAAACACTGATACAAGCAGACAATCCACCACAGCCTACAGCGGTTTCTCTAAGGTTACGGAAGATTAGTTCACACAGATCAATTTAGAGGTAGCATGTAACCAGAGAACAGAATGAACAATGGACTAATAAGTCAGATAACCTTAAGTTGCTGTAAAACAAAATGACAGTTAAATTCTGCAGAAATCTGTGACGCTTTCTTTGGAAATCTGAGCCTGTTGACTTAACTCCTCATGTGACATTTACAGAATGTGAGTAAATATTTAAATACTTCAGACACAACAGTGTTGTGTTAAACCATGGCAGGCATTCTCATTTAATATTAAATTAAATTTTTTATTTAATTCTTAATTTTAAAATAAATTGTATTATTAATTTTATAAGTCAAATGACATGCAGATGATCAAATGCAATTTTTATTTGAGTTTCATTTTGATTTTAAAATTATTTTTACTCAGTAGTAGATATCAAGCAATGTGTTTTTTAATTGAATTTTTATTTTATTTGATCTTTTCATCAAGTCATCATCCACCTAAATCCATTACAAATTTCAGCTCAGAAAACTATGGCTTCAATAAAAGATGTATTCATTTGAAGCTTTTAATAAATGCATTCATAAGTAAAGGTGCATTTAGTCAACCACTGCACATTTTCTGCATAATGCCTCTAAATGGTCTAACTGGCTGCTTTCCCACTTATTATAGATTAAGATTTCCACATGGTTTCTTGCAGTTCGGCAATGTGAATTAGTGCCCGCCCAAACAACAACACCAGAGCAATTACTGTAATCTGAACTCGTCTGACAGAAGTTCATTCAGACGGTTCTGATGAATTAATATAAACCCTATCAATTTGCTTTCAACTTCCAACATGCCAATTAGCTAATACAAGCTATAAATGAGCCCTACTGTATGAACTGCTTCTCGCCGTCTTCAGGCTGTGAGACTTGGCACTCACTCCTCATGACGAACATTTATTAATAATGAACAGACTCTGAAACATTAATGCCTAACCCTGGCTGAGGCACCAATTCATTTGGACAGATGGATGGAGATGTAAACACTATGAACGACAATGATACTGTCAAACAGAGGAGCCCGACACTGAACAGTGCGTGAGACCCAACATACATGCAGAGGATTTAATAAAAGCCAAACCAAAAACATCTTTCAGACACAGACTGTCATGGGCCAAAGAGATTAGGACAATAAAGCCACTTTTTTGGTACCCTTCTGTAAGTGAGCTGTCCGTGAGTTTATTGGCTTGTTTACATCAGAGTGTGCAAACACAAAAAAAAAATCTAACAGTGTGTTTTATAATTTTATATTTTCACTTTCAGACAATAGTCATTGCTAAATATGCGTTCTTTTCCCTTCCCTTGAGAAACGTTATTGCCCAAAACCCCGCAAATTTTCAAAATACTACTGTTATTGTGTCATGAAGTGTAGTTTTAAGTTTTTCAGGCAAGAATATAGTTGTCTAAAACTCAAATCTGGGGTTTATTTATAAAGATAGCGTCTATTTGATATGCTGATTTCGTAGCTCCAGGCGATCACCGGGCACTCAGTGCTTATGTATTATTTTGAACTTGACCGTAGTACAGCACTGACTTTGTTTGCTTTTGTCTTTATTTCCCCTTAAGCCTCTTATATTTTTATAATGGCTATTATTGCTCATTAAAACTGACAAAAAAGGCAGAGTTGTGCTTATTGTCATGCTTTATGGTCGATCGCTACATTCCCTCATACACCACACCAATCAAGTAATGGTACTGATGGCAGTGGAAACACAAGCTAGATTAGGGTGTTCAATACCGAACCATACCGTACTGTACTGTACTGACCCGTACCGCTCAGTGGAAGCGAGCCAAAAGTTATTATTGGCTAAAATAAATAAAAAGCCAAATTAAAAAGCTCTGAAAGCAAGTGAAAAAGCCCAAGGACAAGAAAAAAAACTTAACAAGGAATAATAACAAAAAATGTATCTTGCTCAAATTAACCTACAGCAGGGTTTCCCATACGTTGATTTATTTGTGGTGGTCGGCAGAACAGCTTTATTGGCCAAAACCTGTCTAAATGCAAACTGAACACAATGTAATCATATACGTATGCTAATTAATGTAACGTCAACAAGTCTCACAAAATCCTGTGGGAAACACTACTATAGTATGGCAAAACAAAAAAGAACCTTAGCAAATAATTACTTCCAGTTGTGTTTCTTCTGCACATAAATGTGTATGACTTCAGAACACTTATATAATATAGTGCATGAGATTTCTGGACCAATTTATGATTGACAGATGAGATCACTGTCAACTATTGTACAGAACATTTTTCACAATGAATAAATCCCAGCGTACAGTTTTGGAGTGACACAAAGCGGAAGAAAATCTGAAACGCATGATAATGAATTCACACTCCTGCTGGGAACGAAAGTCGAAACAACACGCATGGGGAGGATCGTACATTGAGAAGCTAGCAACTGTCACGGCTAATAAACTGAAACCGGAAGAAGCCTGCAACTCAGCGTTTGCACATACCTGACCTCATCTTCCCTCTTCACCAACATCCTCTCGTCTTGCATCACATGTCTGCTGTATTTCCCCAAATCTCCATTCTCTGTTTCCACTCGCGCACTGACAACAATCACCACATTATACACAAACCGCCTCATAACCCACTCAATAAGTAAAACATGATTTACTAAACCATATTACACCCACTTCTTATCAAAAAAACAAGACTTCATTGTCTCACTAAGCATTTAATTACACAGGCCCGGTGCAGGCAGTGCTCTCAGGTCAGTATGTACTGTAATTAGCAGTACGCCAGGCGTCTAATTGGCACTGTGCATTGTAGGGTATCATTCAACAGCAAGCATGTAAGAACCTCAGGTTACCGCTGTCTTAGTCACAGACAGCGCACCAAAATGGCAAGAGCTGATTGGCTGCTGCTGCACAGCTGCCAGGCGTTTCATTGGTCACTTCATATGTCAGTCTTCCTGAATAAATAGACAGTTCTTGTCCAGATGAACTGCAAACTGGACCAAACTTTATGCTGATGGTAAGACCAAATACTGCTCTGATGACTGCACAGCTTTATCACTGTGTGAAAAGGAATAGGCCATTTACACGGGTATATGGAGTAGCGTGAGAGCAGAGACGAAAATACTCCTGGGAAGAGCGTAAGAAGCTGTCAACATGAAGACATGTAGTGACTTAACAGTGACTCATAACAACACTAGATAAGAAACGTGCACTAGATGAGAAAATATTAATGTAACTAATTCTGCAGGAGATTTTATCAGAACTAACTTCATGTTTCTAAGCCTATTATGTTTCTATTTTTCTATTTGTTGTA
>JAUMHE010000068.1:21035803-21054066 GCA_032359235.1 Enteromius mattozi | reverse complement strand
ATGTTATTGGAAATAAGATCCAAAACACAAAAATATAATTACAATTAATAAGGGTTGGATATTGTTGAAATTTTACCACCACATATCAAAACCAATTCTTATATTTTGGTTTTAATCAACCTTTTTATGAGATAAAATAAATAAATAAGCCTACCTTCTATTCTTGGCATATTTAGGCTATAAATCACTAAACTGTCAACTCAGGTCTATTTAACAGCAGCATTCAAATAAGACACTCCACAGTCTTCGCTGTATGCATTAAACATACAATGATTTTTATTAAAGCTACTAAGGTTATTCAGTCAAGAGCAATCTTGATCTTCTCTTTCTTTTGTTTGTCTGTTTGATTAACATTAATGACAGGCAGCAGAGGATATGTTAGGCTGCTGTCACTTTAAGACCAAAAGCGCACATCAAATATACTGATAAGCATCTGATTTCTTTTGCAGCAGTTTATGTTCAATTTAAGACCTAAATTGCGTTAATGTGAATACTTGGCAAGTCTGGCTTTATTTTGCGTGTATCTGGCGATTTAAACCCAACAATCTATCAATTCACACTTCATAGCATTGCCACAACAATATATCATAAGATCACCATAAAAAATCCTCACCTGAGTTCCTACTGTGATGTTGGGTATAGAAGAGATGCCTGCACTGGACTTTGGCTTCTTGTTCTTGGCTCTGGCCTTTTCAAGCATCTTTTTCCTCTGACTGAAAGGCACAACACCCCTAAAAGGAAAAAGAAACTCAATTTATTCACAGCTCACCAGCACAACAGCTCAAACTACTAAAAATTATGCTGCCTGCTCACCACCAGTAAAGGCTGCTCTCCAGCTGGGCGCAGGTGTACAGGGCACAGCAGTGCAGAGAGATGATACGCTCTCCCTGCAGCTCCGGGAACGTTTGTGCGCCATGTTCTAGTTTAGCAGCAACAGTGCTCAGAGTTTCATCCACCCATGTCGCCACCTGCACAACACAGGTTAATGGAAATTTGAGATCTGAGAACATTTTTTGGTACTGATCTTAGTACTTCCGATTACTCCTGTCCTATGATTTTCTTCTCTCCCACTCTATTGTGTAAATAAACAAACAAAAGTCATCTACCTTGTTACTTTCGGTGGCCACAGTGGCTCGGATGCTGTTGGCAGACAGGTGGGTGATCTTTTCATTGGTCAAGCCCAGGAAAGGGACACGAGGGTGATGTATTGAAGGATTCTACAAAAGCACAAAGATTTATGAGATTCAATTCAATCAAAGCAAAGCGTCAGCAATTCCTTGTTCAATGCGTTTTGTAAATCTTACTTGTGCGTTTCTGTAAGGTTCAGGCTCATTCCACTTCCACTGGTACAGTTCACCTTTGGTACTGACGGCAACCATCTCCGAGTACAAAGCCCCAATGCTGACAAACTTAGTTACATAATCCTAAAGAATCACACAACCAAGGACATATAGCAACTCAGCAACTATACAAATAAAATATGAATCCAAAGAAATCTAACTAATAAATCTAAAGTGTAATCCAAACAGGCTCGCCATTAAATCAAAAGATCAAATAAGGATGTGCCAGATTGAAAGGAGTACTAATAAATACAGATTAAATGACTCATGCCAAATTCTTAGAAAATGTAATCTGATACTGATTACTGAAACTAAAGAGACTTGGAAAGTTGGTTTAATGACTCTAAAAGTAATTTTATTTATCAGTTCTACAAATAATATTTCAAAACAGACCTCCTCTACTAATTTATAAAATATTATACCAAACTATTTTTACCTCAAATAACAGCCTAAGACATGGACTCAAAGAAAAGGTATGCAGAAATTGAAAACCGGTTAATCATCATTGACCCGTAAAGATACAGCTCAACCAAAAATGTTACTCCAAACCTGTATGCACGTACAGTATGTTCTTGTACAGAGCTTAACATAAGATATATGAAAGAATGTTTGTAACCAAACAACTTCCGTTCCCAAGAACTTGTCAGTATAATGCAAGACAACGGCAAAGAAACCAAATGTTTTGTTACCAACATTCCTCCAAATATCTTTTTATATTCCCAGAAGAAATAAAGAAATACAGGTCTGAAACTAACTGATGAATGCATTTACATTTTTGTATAAACTATGCCTACGTCAAGACTTGGCAGGGATGCACTGAATGTTCACGAATGAAATTACTCGGCAGAAAATAGGAATTCTGAAATGAAATGAGCAAAAGACCAAATAAACTGTACCGAACAATGACGTGAAGTGATTAAATGGAGGGCTACGCTTATACAGCAAACATGTCGGCAGTGTAGAAGCATTTAAAACTGTCAGAGAAAGACGCAAAAGTCAATACAAGCTCCGACAGCGAAAGACTGCTTACTGCTGCATCTCAAGTCTCCGATGAGAAGAGGCTGGTTGCTATATGATGACTATCACAAAATAGCCTTAAACAATTAATAAATAAACTGCAGAATTTTATGTTTTCTAATACTTGTCAGCTGCTAAGTAACATTTTTATGAATTTTTACAAAACACTGATGTGACGATGTGATGTTCAACAAACATCTTAATGAGAATCATTTATAAATCTGCTGTAGTCAACAAAAAGCAGCACTGAAATCTTCCTGCCAAAATAAAAGCTGTCAACATTTATAAATGTTAGTATAGTAATATTACTGTTGTTCTGTAAAAACAAAATAAGGCAACAGCTATTAATACATTTATTATAACATTCACAGTGTGTTCAAAAACAGTAAAAGGCAAAATTTACGCACTTCATTTACACAATGGTGAAAAGAAATATTTTACATTGGACAAAAAAAGAAAAAAAAAAGTGTTCAGCTCATTGTTTCATTTTGTTAAGCTGCAAAGAATTTTTGGTTACACAGTCCAATTTAAACATTCTACTATAAGTAACTTTACACGTCAACTACATGTCTACTACCTCTTTAGGTTTAGGGTTAGTACAAATAAGGTGACACACACTTGTTGTATGTTAATGGAAGGTTACTTACTGTTAGTAGAATGTCTAAAGTGGACTATCAAAATAAAGTGTTACCGAATTTTCTTATCGGTGCATCCCTAATCTGAGGTTTCGTATTCTAGGACATCGAAGGCTTAAAGGCCCACCTTATCAGGCCACCACTGGAGCTCTTCGCCCAGAGTGACAGGGCTCTGCAGAGGCACGCTCTTCTTGTCAAGGCTGGGCTCTCCCTCGCGGCTGGTGGAGCCACGCTCCGCATCGAAGGAGGCTCCATCCAGCCACCTCCTCTCGCGCAGCCTCAGGACCGACTCCCGCTCGCGGAGCAATTCAGAGTCTCGCTCTAGGGGGAGAAGGAGAACTGGTATGCAATAGGGTCACACCAGTGGGATAACAGTAAGCCACTCTCTGGGAAAGACCCTTGGAATAGTGAGATTTCATACAAATTACAATTAATAAGATTGTTCTAGTTAGGTCTAATTCTGCTGTACTTCTGTGACACCAACCACCAAAAACAACTGACCGTTATGCTGTAAATACGACACTACGGGTGAAAAGGATCCATGACCATTTAGGTAACGATCCACAATTTATTAGAAGTAAAATAGGGCTGCATTTAGACGCTGCACAGGCTGGCTTTGTCAGTTGGTGGCTCGCATTAGCAGCGGAAACATCTCGTTGACGGGGGTGTTCAGCATTAGCTGAGCTGTATGGGTATAAACTGCAGGGTCTTATGGCTAACTGTCTGCACTGCAGGGCCTTTCGCAGAGGGCTCACTAGGGGAAACGACGACTATGACCATGCAGGACAACTGCAAAAGCACAGACACTCACACACTACACATACATGCAGCAAGGCATCTTGAAGGATTTGATATCCAGAGGCTGATCATAAAGCACTCGGTTCACAGATGCTGGTTTATGAAACTAATTTGGTGAAGTATAATTCTGGTCTGCGTTACTTGCATGCGATTCAAAAATACACCACAGGATGTGACACAAACTTGCTAAGTACTTAACAGTTGCATAGCAACATTGTAACCTGACACATTATTATAGAACTCAGCTGGTTCCAATTAGAATTTGAAAGAATTTTTAAATTAGTTTTACTATTTTGTTTTAAAGCGTTGCATAACGTGCATCTGTATTTGCAGGGACTCATTTGTTATGAATTAGTGCTGTCAAATGATTAATCACAACTAACCGCATCCAAAATAAAGTTTTGTTTGCATAATATGTGACCACAAAACCAGTCATAAATCATATGAAAGCCGTAATAAATAAGCTGAACATGGATGTTTGGTTTGTTATGATAGGACAATATTTGGCTGAAGACAACCATTTCAAAATCTGGAATCTGAATCTGAAAAAAAACAATAAAAACAAATCTACATATTGAGAAAATCGCCTTTAACGAGGTCCAAATTAAGTTCTCAGCAACGCATTTTACTAATCAAAAATTAAGTTTTAATATATTTACAGTAGGAAATTTACAAAATATCTTCATTGAATATGATCTTTACTTAATATCCTAATGATTTCTGGCATAAAGGCAAAATCGATAGATTTGACCCTTACAATGTATTTTTGGCTTTTACTACAAATATACCCCAGCAACTGGTTTTACGGTCCAGGGTCAAATATGTGTGTGTACTGTGTATGTTTATTATGTATATATAAATACACACACATACAGTATATATTTTGAAGAGATTTATGTTCATATAACTTATCCTATAAATAAATACATTTAATATAATTTATCGGAAAAATATACATGCTTGTGCATTTATATATACACATAATAAATAAATATACACAGCACACATACATATAGTATGCAAACAAAAGCTTACTTTGGATGTGATTAATTGTGATTAATGGTTTGACAGCACTTATGAATAATCTTTTGTTTGGCTTCAGTTTCAAAATCAACAGCATCTTTCATATCGGCGTAAATGTGTTGTGACTTTTATATATAAACAATACAGCGTTAACGATAAACGCAGTGGTTGTGGCACAAGCATTTCCACAAGTCTTGCTGAATGGCTTCATGACACTGAGTGTACACAAGCATGACTGTGTTTTAGCCTTTACCTCGTGAAGAGCCAAGACGAGACAAGGAAGAGCGTCTGAAAGAGGGATAGCCGAAGTAGCTGATGTCCTCAGAGAACATGGCATCCGCGTCAATGATCACACTGGGGTGAGCGGAGTGGATGTCCGCGTCTAGCAGTGACATCAAGTCTTCTGCGATAAAAGTATGAAAGGTATTGTCAGAAAAGTTTGTTAAAATGGCACACAGTCTTGAGCGCCGTAACCGTGACCCATCTTCTGTGTCGGTTTACCTCCGGGTAAGTAGGACTCGCTGGCCGTGTCGTCTCCGTCATCTCCGTCCTCATCGTCTCTGCTTAGCAGGTTGTTTACAGCCAAGTTGACATCAAGGTTTGTGCGCTGCAGCTCTCGAATGATGACACTCCTGGACTTTCCTTGAAGAACCACCTGGGCCTGGTTGGAAAAGTAAAGATTAAACAGCAGGTCTGGGTCACGTCACCCCAAAATGAATTAATTAAATTAATATTACAAATGTTTAAACTATTTTACGGTGTCCTTTTTAAAGTGTAACTACATATTTAAGTACTGAGTAATATTAACTATATGTACTTACTATATGGTTAGGGTTACTTGCATGTAATTATGCATAATTCATTGTTATTATAATAGTAAGTGCATGTAACAGGTGTAACAAGGACAGCCTAAAATATAGTGTTACCTTAGAAATATATTAATTTTGTATATTCTATTATTTTGTATATTCTTGTTAACTGCACAAGACCTAATATTATTAAAAACTACCTTTCGCTATTAATAAAATAATTATAATTTTATAATTATAAACGTATAATTATAATCCTTATAATTATAAATGCATGCTAAACATTTTAAAACCAGGCTTGCCATATAAATACAATCTTTTGTTTTGTAATTTAAAATGTCATGTTTCTAAGATTTTATTAATGTGAAAAGCTATATGAACTGTTTTGTAGTATGTATACTTCAAACCTTTACACATGATGTTTAGAATATATTTTTGTTTGTTAATATATTTTCTAAATCATTTTGTGTTATATACACGGTCACGTTTATTTTAAACTTTTACACAATGATTGGCATGCTTTTATGTGTTAATTAGTTTTCAATGCATCTGTTTAACTGTATTGTTCTTTTTTTTTTATCATATACCTGTATTATATTGTATATGCAATATTGCCTTAAACCTTTACAGACAATGATCTGCATGCATTTGTATTTTTTATAATTTTAAATATTTTTTAATACAATGACCGCAGGCAACAACCATCAAAACAATGTTAGTTGCAGCCCTAGGTGTACTGCCAAATGACCAACAAATTATTTCAGCTTCTTTATTTTATTAATTCAGTCTAATTGTATGACTAAAGCTAAATACTATGAGATTCTCAACTGAGTATGAAGTTCTGTTATGTAAAAAACTGAATAATATTCACAAACATTACATGGAACTTATTAAACAGAGCTATGGTAAGCACATCCAACTTAAACAGTAAAAATCAGGAATGTGAAACAGGCCCCTGAAGCTAGTGTTACCTGAGAGATGAGCTCCTCTGGGATGACAGAGGCTGGAATTACAGGCTGTGGCTGACTGCCCAGCAGGCCTGAGCCTCGATCTCTGCTAGTACGGATCACACGGGTCTGTCTGCGTGAATCACGGGCTGCTGTGGAGGACCGGCCTGAAGATCCTCCTCCTCCAGCACCTCCTCCACCGCCCCCTCCGCTCCCGCTGCCTCCTCCTGCACCTCCGCTGCTGCTACCTCCGCCTCCACTGCTGCCGCCATTTACTCCTGAACTCCAGCGGCTCCTGCCAGGCACAGCAACAATCAGGATCAGTACACGGCCAACAAGATGCTCTCTGCATCTGATATTAAACTCCAACAGCCCACTTCTAAGGACTGGTTTGAAATTCTTTGTCTTGTGAACATGAGAGAATTCAGATGAATGTTTTAATATCGATGCAGTGATTTAATCAGTTAACTAATTTAACAACTCACTCAAAAGCTAACTATGCATTAGTAATTATGCAAATGTTTTAGTAAAACCTAAAACCGTACAATGATAAATACTGTGTGTGTGTGTGTGTGTGTGTGTGCGTGTGTGTGTATATATACACACACACACAGTATTATAGCAAATACTGTATAATGATATTATTCTATATAATATAAAATTTATAAATAAATATTGCTGTTTGTAACTATGCATATTAATAGTTATGAAATATTGTTCCCTGTTAATTTAGTGATAATGTACTTTTCTGTATTTTACTTTAAATGTTTTACATTAAAGCTACAATGGCTAATAAAAAATAATACATAATCATTGCAATTATAAAATATACAATACACAAATTTTGCTGTTTATTACTATGTATTTTTGTATATTGGTTCATTTGAACATGCATATTTTTATCTCAATATACACAAACTTCAATCTACTTTTATTATCTCAACCTACTATTATTATGATTTTCTACTAATAATCATTAAATCTCGTCAAAACGTTGAAAAATATCACTTTTATAGATCTGTTGCACAGCTCTATCAAGCACACTTCAGAAAAACATTAAATTTGAATTTAATTTATTCTGTAACACTTTACAATACGGTCTCATTTGTTAACAGTTAATGCATTAACATTTATTATACTCTTTATTAATCTTTGGTTAATAAAAACAGTTGTTCATCGTTTGCTCATGTTAGTTCACAGTGCATTAATGTTAACAAACAAAACTTGTGATTTTAATAATGCATTAATAAATGCTGAAATTAACATTAAATAAGATTAATAACTGATGTAGAAGTATTCTTTTTTCATGTTAACTCATGCAGTTAAATAATGAACCTTACTGTAACGTGTTACCATTTCTTAGTAATTGAGCATCTTACACACCAAATAAACATGTTTTTGGAAATATTTTCAGGTGGAGACTTTATTGCATGCAAACAAAACAGCAAAATCAGCTTTAAAAAGGTTTCTTATAACCAAAGGCACGAGTGCCTGCCAACATTACCTGATGGCTGCATTTCTGATAGCCCTGCCACAACTTACCCAAGGGTGTTGCCTGCCAGTCTGCCCAGTGTGTCAGAACCAGACAGGAACCAGGGCGGATCACTAGTCCTGCCTGGCCTGGAGCTCCTTCCTGCCCCTGAGACACTGCTCAACTTTGAACTGGAAACAAAAGATGGGAGATCAGTTATAAACCTACAGTCCCACATGTGGGACCATCACAAAGCCTGAAGAGCCCAGGCCTACGAGCCAATCGGCATCTTGTACCATGGGGCGACTAACATGGCAACACCCTTGGGAATCAGAACTGACTGCAGCTCATTCCTCAGGCAACAGCTGTAGGAAAGGCTGGCAGGGAACTGCTAAAGATTTCCCCTAAATCATGTGCCATCATGCCCGCTAAATATTTCAGTCATATACAAACACAGAGGATTGCTTGAGGTTCACAAAAGGGGATTTGCACTGCTGCAACATAGCTTCAATCCCAAAAACAACACAAGAAAAAAAAAAAAAAAAAAACTAGCTCACCTCCTCAGTTCAAACAAAAATGCACAAACAAACCACTGCAATAAGCAGTGGACAGCAAAGCGTTTATCATGAGCATGACAAGTCTTTTTTGCAGTTTACCATCAATAAATGGTCGTTTCATACTAACTAAGTACAAATAGTAGGAGTTACAATATTATTTTAGGTCTTAAAGTTTCAGTAAGCGTTTATAAGGTAGTGTTGCAACATGCTTGCATGTGTATTTGGTTTTCACTATTTCAGTAATAAAACAACACTGCTAATAAAACCAAACAAAAAATGCTGGCCGCTCTATAAAATGTTCTGAAGCCTGTAGATTCAGACTGACTGAGTTCCTTCTATTTGATCCGTTTCATAAAATTCCCTTCCTTTCATCAAGTATAATGCAAGCATATTTGCACTGTAAG
This sequence comes from Enteromius mattozi, assembly GCA_032359235.1. Classification (NCBI taxonomy): domain Eukaryota; kingdom Metazoa; phylum Chordata; class Actinopteri; order Cypriniformes; family Cyprinidae; genus Enteromius; species Enteromius mattozi. The sequence continues at coordinate 21,045,065 of JAUMHE010000068.1, read as the reverse complement.
GCTACATCTTTGGAATATTTACTTTATGTATAGCATTCATAACATAAAGTCGTCGATATGTCTTCACTCCAAAGCCCACAACACAACCTTTAACTATATAAAGTGGGCAATGCCGGTGAAAATTAAGCGCACTTGAAACAGAATTAAGATAGATACAATAAACACATAAACCAGAAGGGACAGATCTACAGTTATTTTGCATGCCGGCTCATACATGCATTGTCCATGCATCTAGCAGGTGTATTAATTTCTCACCCATCATTGCCATCGGGCTTGCCGAGCTCCAGTCGGTCAGGCTGGACAGCAAAGTTTATCCTGCAGATCCGTCCATCCTGAAACAAAAGGAGTATGTCATTTTCTGCATTGCTTTGTTTTTGCATTAGACAAAACATACATTATATATTCATCCTCCTGTTGTTCCAATCCCATATTCTTTATTTTCTTCATTTCAACACATTGCATTGCTGTTTTATACAGAGCAGTTCATAGTATACTGATAAACTTCAAACACGACCAAAAAAAAGGGCTTTTGAAGCTTAACGGTCTCTGTGAAATTCAGTTTTTATGGAAATTGCTTTGAATTTAATGTACGTCTCTTTGGATAAAAAGGTCTGCCAAATGCATAAATGTAAATTTAATGAATAAGAGCAAAAACCAGCAAACTGGTTTGGAACAACATGAGTACCAGCAAATGCAGTAATATTCATATTAGGGATGGAATGATTACCGGTTTGATGATAAATCATGATAAAACTCCCTACGGTTAGTATTACCATTTCATGCTTTAATATCATTTAACCCCTATTCAATTACCATGATTTGAACTGAGATAACTAAATACTGTCCAGAATAAAGCACAGCTTTAAATAACAGCCTTACATGTGCAAAGTTTTTCCATTTTGTGTGAAAACATGGCAGGAAGCTGGGTTTAAAAGAGTGCTTAAGAATTTTTGTTTGCTTGTTTGTTAATTTTAAATACAAAACATGAATAATAAATGACTCCGGTTTCAGTACTTTTTGAACATTTCCAGCACATTTTAACAAAGCCGTGATAATATCAAGATAATCAAGATCATTTAGGTCAATGTAGTCGTGATAAAAAAAAAAGTTTTCATACCATTACATCTCTAATTCAAAATTATTGCTTTAAAATATAATGCATAAAGCACTTCAGGTTTATGAAAAAGCCTGAAGTAATGCATGATACAAAGTAACAGTGCTGCATAATAAAGGTTACCTCAAGGAGAAATCCAGCATGATTTGGTCCAACCACACACTGCTTAAGTTTGGCCTGCTCCAACGGAATAAGGTGTGGATGACTACTGTGTGGACAGAGAAATGGTAGTCAAGTGTTTTCACAAAACTCAATACTTCATTGATGTGGAAAGAACTCTAAAACCACAAGGCTTAAAATGCAAAGGCTTGGTAAAACATACCTGTTACAGTTGTATTTGTTGAGCTTTTCCGACACTTCACGGAGCCTGTAAGAAACATCAAAGGCATGTGATCCACTGGGCTTATAAAAACAGGCAATGTCCACAGTAAATAGAATTATTCAAAAAAATGAAAATAATAATGTTCATGCCACATTATCAAAGGCACAGCTGAATGTAGAGAACCATCATTTATATTGGCTTGAGCAATGGCCAACACCTCTGAGCTGAAACTGGCAAAACCCTTGGCAGGAGAGAGGATGACTTATGGTTTGAATAGAGGAAAACTAAGGGATGGAAGAAAAACTGAGGAACCAATCATGCCTCATGGTCAGAAAAACCAAGTGGCCTTGTGGGTGATTTTACCCTTCACTTTATTTTGGGCGTTTTACAATTATTCCCATCATGTTTAAATACTAAAATTGCTTTAATATACATAACGCTTTTGGAAAATGCCATTTATAAAAACAAAAAATAAAAATAAAAAAAATCTATTAGAATAATGAATGTTTAAATAAACCAGTGATTCTATCAGCACTGATTTATGATTCCTTAAAATAGCTAAATGGGCTTTAAAACAGAGCATTTTTATACAAAGATCAGTAAAAATCTCAACCAATGCATGCACTATAATCAAAGGATACAACATAAAATTCAGGTAATAAAAGATCAAATTTGGATGCAATAATGAAACAGAAAAAAATGGAAGTAAGGCTTTATTGGAAATCTTCTCTTCATATGAATTTCATTTTTTCATTCAACAAGACAACAGCCCTTAAAACCAACGACCAGGTACGAAAATAAATAGATTTTTAGGCCAAACAAGCAGATATAAAAACAAATGCATACAATTTCTGCCAGGAAACTTGAGTATGAGTGCACCAGGGACAAAGAACACACTTGGAATGACACATGGTGTACCGTAGCTTTCATATGAGTAAATGCAGATGCACAGCAGACAGCGACATATGAAGAAAGATGTGATTCTTATGGCAGCATGCAAACCGCTCCAAATTGGCTGAAGAAAAAAAGATTTCTCTCAGATGCTGGCCAACTTTAGTCCTTCAAGCTCTTCTTGGACAAAAAGTGTCAAAGCAGCAGTAAAACTGTAAAAACGGCTGCATACCAAAATTTAGCACGCTGCCTAGATAGTCAGCATTTTAAGGCACCATAAACTGTTTGTTTAGAGGATTTAAATCATTTAAAAGACACAGGGCTGCTTTCTATAAAGTACACTCCAAATAAGTCCCTTATGGAGGTTTTTATTTCAGTTAAGACGCTCACTTAGTAGGCAGCTCACTAGGTTTTGGAACAGAGCCAATGTTTTGCTTGGCATACTTGGCACACTAGTACAGCAACATGCCTACAGAATCAACTGAACAATGATAAGCGACAGAGACAACTTCTGAGCACAAACACCATGATGTTTACAAACGATAAGTCGTTTTACAATCATTTAAACCTATCTGTAAAGATTCTCATCTCATTTCAATACAACAGCGAACCACTTTTTATGTAACCTCTCTAGATGAACTCAGTATAAAACAAGAGTAAAGTCCTGAAAGCAGCTCCCGCAAAAAACCTTCATCAAAGTACTTTAAAAACAAACCAAAAACAACATGAATATGCCCTCCCATAATGCATAGCACATAATACTATATTCCCAAAAATTGAGCATAATGACAACACATGCATACACAAGTTTCCAATGCATGCACTTCATGATACAGACTAAAAAGCCCAAGATCAGCGACATCATACTGCAATGTGCACAGAGAATTTGCACAGCAGCAGTCTAATGCTGAATCTAGCATGAAGGGGACACGTGTGCAGAAAGGTCCCTCGTTTCCTGTCAACACAGCACAGCAGAAAAGCCTTCAAGTCACGGCTCATTATTGCAGGACATATCAGTGGACAATGAAGGATGGAGGTCTCCATGCACACGCTGAAACGTTAATGACTAGTGCAAGTATACATCCTTCTTGAGAATGACAGATAGCAATGCACAGGACAACCTAACCATAGTGGCAAGAAATAAAAGAACGTGATAACATGTAGGGCTTTATGCGTACAAACCAAATGGATCAAAATTGGCATGCTTCGCCCTTTGTTGGAAATGGTTACCTTTTGATGCATAAAGTGACAAACAAGGCTCATAACACATTTTGATGCCATAAAGTAACATTTCCATGCACTAATTAAACAAATGGCTTACAATTCTTCAATACCAAGAATATCAAAGCCAGAGTTATCCAGAGTTTCAGAATCCAAAATATTTTCACACTTCTATCATCGATATAAAAGACCAACATTTACACATGCAAACTGAGCATCTGTCAACTGAATCAAAAGCGAAATATGGTCTTGTGAACTTGTGAAGCATGGCACTGCGTGTACACGAGCAGCTCTTGATCTGATCTTGGTTCACCGTTAATGCAGCAAACACAATCTCTGCACAGCCTGAGGTTTTCATATGCATGCAGGAACGCAACGCAACGCAACTAAGACAAGTCATTTTACATAATATATATTTAACTGAAACTTATGAAATCAGAATATCGGTGAGTGATTAACATACTTATAACTAATATTTACTAACTCATAACTTAGCCTATATATTTTAATTTACAATGCAGCTGTATTTCAGTAATATTTTTGCTTTCAGTAACAAAAATAATGTACAACTATTATTATATCCAAATTGTTTGGCTTTCAGAAAACATCAGTGTGAATGTGGACCGAGACACTATCATGACCAAAAAAGAATTAGTCCACTTCATAATCCATAACACTTGAAATTATACGAAACATTGTATGTTAAACATTAGACAGCTGAAAACAAAGAATAAATGTGACTCTTTAAAATGCAAAATTTTAAGCATATTAGCATTAAGTACAGTACAGTTTTATATGGTGTATTAAAAACACCACTGATCACAGTGTGTCACCCTTTATTTGATGACTTCCACTGATAGTTAGCCTGGTATGAGGCTGCTCTTACAAAACCGATGACAAAATTAAGGGATTGGGGTAAACTACAGCTGAGGGGGGGGACCCAACAACGCTTTAAAACACCCTTTAACCAACAGGAGAAGGCAATGAGACACCCATTTTGTCCAAGGATGCTTTCAATGTTACTAGCCATGGAATCCTCATGCAGCTGTCATCAGACATAACCATCACCAACTAGCTGCAACCATTTTGACTAGTCAAGTTAACGAAATTTAGTTTGCTTATAATCTCATCTTATATACATCTCAAGAAATGTAACGTCATTGAAAAAGACTACGGTTATATTATAACTACACCATTTGGAATTGGATTTTTATGTCAAATGATGAATCACACTAAACTCAAACAATTCTTTATCTAACGTTAAATCATCTGCAGTTCAAAAGATCGTGTCTTTGCGTTTATATACAAGTGCTAAAATTAATTGTTCAGCCCCGGATAGGAAACAAACCAGAAGGACAAACGTCAAAACACGTTTCGCGATAGTTGTGAAGTGATTTCCACCAACTTTACGAGGATAAATTAATTAAACGGATGAGCTCGCGCAGTGCTAAAGGCTAACCGGCTAACCTGAGAGGATTTTTATTCCGCGATTCTCTTCGCATTCATTCGGCGTATCATAAAAAACACGAGTAAAATGTAATGGATAAATCGTACATTTATTATAAAAGTCTTTATTTGACGTGTAAAGGCACAAATTTATCGCAGTTCCCTCTCTTTTCACCTCCCCATCCCCCAACCCGCATTGTGTCTCCAGTCAGCCGGGCCTCGTTATTTTTAGACCCAAATGTCCAACCTTGAGCCCTTGCAGCAGACATAAAATACCCCAGATGTTTTATTAACCATCTTTGAATGCGCTTTCGCCTCGTCCAGAGGTAAATACAGATCGCAAACCGCTTCTTTCTTATAAATACCTGTCATTTAGCTGGTCTTCGGTCCCGGGTAACGGGTGAACCACGAAGTGAATGGACGTCATGGGCTCGGTCCCGAGTAAACTATTTTGTTGGGGGCTTTTCTCTTTTCTTTAGGGGTTAGGTTTGAGAATGTGTGTTTTCTTCGCCGAAAGCAACCGAAGAGCTGAAATATACAACCTCCTCATCCACATGCCGCCATCTTAACTCTGTTTAAGCTTCTTTGGGTCTGTTAGGGAGGATGCGCGTGTAACGGCCACGCCGATTGGTTGAGAGTCAGCATGTGTCGGCGAAGCGGATTGGTTGAAGGGGATAAAGGCAGGGAAGGGGGCGGGGCTCACGGGTCATTTCCCATGTGTTGTCATTGTGTTGGCGGCGAGAGATCTGTGTCATTGTAGTAAATATACGACTCTTATCTGCATTCAGTCGTGATACGAAGCTCTTCTTTGACTGCTTTACAGTTGGAATGGATATTAAGCCCATGCCAGAGTTATCAGACGTTTCATACTTCTGAGACACAAAATCTAGACCTTGATTGAGCCCCCGAGACATGATGCTTTGTGGCGTATGTTTGCACCCATAGGAATAAAGCAATGATGTCATGCCCACCTGCCTTACAAACACACACACACCTTTTCACCTGTATCTGTGCTTTGCATGGATGTTAAGAAATTATGTTAATGTCAGATTTACAGTCAGAAATTAATGTCTAAATTAATGTTCTGTTTATTCCTGTTTGAAGAGCGACAAATTATTATCAAGAAATATGTTTTAAATGCAGGTAATGTACAAAGGCTTAAAAAAATGCTTAAAAAAATAGCAAAGGCTCTAAAGAGATTTTTGCTTCTTGTGAAAATTGTGATAGAATTAGGTCATTTGAACCTTCTTAATGCAGATAAGACACCCTTTCTGTTGTTATGATACTAATAGGGAAAGCAACCGAAAACTAAATAAGCCATAAAAGAGCATTAATGAAAAATAAAAAGCAGAAGCATACTAGCACACTCAATAAGTCTTTAGGCCTAAAACTGAAGGCTGTTGTATTTGAATTGCATATCAAATTTAAATTAATCTAGATTATACAGTTTTGTGATGGATAACTGTCAGTCATGCATAAATGAGATATACATATATATATATATATATATATATATATATATATATATATATGCATGACTGACAAATGGTTGACTATTTGTATCTATTTTATTTTATTTAAACAATTAAAAAAGCATTTGTTTAAATGGCTTAGAATCAGGAGAAATGTATTTATTGTGAAAACAATTAAAGTAGTTCAGTTAAAAATATGAACATGGTTAAACCACGACTGAGGCTGGAACAACCAGGTTAAAGTTGGATTTATTGTATAAACCTTTTTATTCTTTTGACCCATTGTTGGTATATTAAATTAATAACTAGTAAATCTAAGTCTTTTAATTTTATTTTTAATCATAAAGCACCAAAAAAACATTTTTATATAAGAAAAGCTGTAAATAAATGCCCTTTCAGCGGTTAGACCAGGGATAATGTTCATATAACGTCCAGCAGGGGGCAGGTTTTGCTTCTGAATTAATCTGTCTTATTTTACAGGACAACCGAAGAAAAGGCTCTCATCTTACCAAACCTCTCTTTCCTTTTGAATAAAATTGAGTTAATTAATTAAGATCAACAAAAATGAATCTTTGGTATCATTCTTAAATACATTTTTTTATCTTTATGACTAAATAAACAATTTGTAATTATTTGTATTTGTCTTTATAGATGCCCTTGCATTTACCATTGAAACAAAATATACAAACTGGTTTTTAAAAAGATCAATTTTCTAGAAAGTTCATCATTTCTGAGAATCATCAGACGCTTAACATGCCAACAGAGACTTTTCTTTCTTTTATTATTTTATTCAGTTTTATTTTTTTATGTCCTGAAACCATTATTGGTAATATGAAGATATTAGCTTTAGGATAATGGCATGAAATATCTGTGTGAGTTCATCTTTTAGTAAAATCAACACTCTCAAGGACACTCGGTGTGGATAAGTAAAGTACAGGGTAAAGTTAATTTTAGCCAAAACTTTGTTTAATGAGTTAAAGAGTGACTTTCTGTAAACACATCACATACTATACTGGAGATCATGTGGGTGCTGGAGTTTAGTGCACTTTGTGCTCGGATGAGAATCTGCAAACAGGAAAGATTCAGCTAAAAATAGCAGATGAAATGTGCTTCTGATGTTGGATTGGTCAATCACTGCAACTGCAGTCCTTGCATGATTGAGCATTGTCCCAAAATAACTTCAAATAAAAAAATAGGTTGAGGTAAAAAATGTAATAATTGCAATATAGCTGTTAGTTTCTGGTTGTACTCCACACTCATCTTTCTTTATGCATAATAGAATCATTTTCAAGTCAAATCAACATTTATGTAATTTTGTATGTTATTTTTTTTATAAATAGTCGTGTAATGAGTGTCTCATTAAGTTTGTAGTGATTTTAGCCTTGATAAAGAGATGCAAAAAATGATGTTAGTCAATCTACGTGTCTCGATTTATGCCAATAAAATACATTTTATTTAGTTAAATCAAATTAAATCCTTTAGAAATAGCTCTTATAAAAGTTGCCATTCACAAGCAAGATCGGAACGATTCACAAACCCTCATTTCGTTTAATTTCATTTCTAGAAATGATTCGCAAACCTATTATGAAGTTCTAAATCAAATTATGAGATTGAAAATGTGCTTTTCTGCACACCAAAAGAAGAATTACTATAAAATCAGGGCTTTCTCCCAGAGAGAGGTAACAACAATTCCTTATATCATATTCTTATTTATTTTACTTTATTTGTAAATGCCTACATACTTTCTCCTAAGGTATATTCTCCACAACAGTATTCTAATATGGTTTACATAAAGAATTGTTGTTATCTCTATCTGGAGAGAGATAGAGAGTCCTGATATTAAGTTATTATTTTAACACTTCCAGTCAGTGTAGGTTCAGAGAGTACATGGCCATGGAAATAGTAGCTTGCAACAGAAAGAACAGACCAGAGGGAATGGCATTGAAAACAACAGAATATTCATCAGCAGAGACAGGAATCGAAGAAAAGTCATTTATTCTTATGTTGATTTGGAGTTTTGAAAAGCTCAGGTTGCATGTCAGTTGTTTTTGTGCTTGTTAACATTTGCACGCTTCGGTTGTTGATTATAACATGGAAGATGTGAGCGCAGTAATATGAACCGAGAAGTCACCAAAATAACTCTTTCTGTGACTCATTCTCTACAGATCAACGTTTATGCGGTTGAATCATGACAAGTACATGAGTGGGGGTGCTCTAGATTTACACATGCGCATGCACTCATACAAATCTAGGGCAAAGGTCCAGTCCGGGAATACAGGCCTCAGATGACCCGCCGGTGCTGGAGAGTGAAGCCAGTGTCGTTTATCAGGAGCAGAGCTTCGGCAGAGAGAATAAACCCACATCCCTGATAGACTGTCTGCTATCTGTTGGGTAATTGTTATTTAACAGCTTCTAAACCAAGCATGTAACTAAAAAAGTCTAGATGCCTAACCAAAAGTTAAAAGAGTCATCATTGCAAAACCCAGATGAAGCACTTCTCTGGAAAATATCTTTGATTTTAAGAGTTTGCAAAGTCATTTTTTAATTAAAGTAATTAAAAATATTTATTTCATTTTGTGCTCTCTCTCTCACTCTCTCTCTCTCTGTCTCACACACACACACACTTTTTCTATAGTAATTTAAGATATAATTTCTTATAACTTTTTATATTATGTATATATATATATATATATATATATATATATCACACATACAAATTTTGTTATAATTTTTACAGTATATATATAGATATAAAAAGAAGAAAATGTATCTATTATTATTGTTTTGTTAAATTAT
>JAUMHE010000068.1:20955912-20969650 GCA_032359235.1 Enteromius mattozi | reverse complement strand
AATAATTATAATAATATATATATATATATATATATATATAAACTATATATATAAACTAGTGCTGTCAAGTGATTAATCACGATTAATCACATTCAAAATAAATGTTTTTGTTTACATGTGTACTGTGTAGGCTATATTTATTATGTATATACATTTCTATATTTATATTTCATTTTATAATATATATATATAAATATATTAATAATATATACATCACATATTTTTCTTAAAAATATTCATGCATGTGTTTGTGTGTGCATATACATAATAAATCTACACATTATACACACATATCATGTAAACAACAACAAAAACAATTAATCATTTGGCCAAAAAACCCACAAAAAAAAACTAACAAGAATTATTTTTCTCTTTCTCCCACTTCCTGTCAGCTCTACGCTGTCCTATAATAAAAGCAAAAATTAAAAAAAATAATAAAACAATAAATTACAGGAATACTCAGCATATATATAAGGAAATAAGTACAAAATTAAAATAAAACATCAAAATAAAAGCTCAAAATATAAATAAATAGGTAATATCTTATGCTATAATGTTAAATCACTATTTGCAACACCCTAGCAACCACACTTCCCAAAAGCCCAGCTTCTTAAAACTTTAATAAACCCTAAATAATCCTCAGATCTCCCTTGTTCTGTCTTCAAGCTTCAGAAGTCTTTGTAAAGCACAAGGTGGAGTCCTGCTGAGCTTCTCCTGAATGATTGTGTTGCCTAGCAAATGTCATCATCATAAATGCAATGCAACCCGAAGAACATCAGTGAAAACAGTCTAATAATGAGTAACTTACACACCAGGAACTCTTCTGCCATGAATAACAATGCTAACTATTACCTTTTCACACAGAATAAAACTACTGCTACTTTATTGAACTTTTAATAACACCATATATAATACAAATATAATAAAAAACAATCCATTTTCCACACGAGCGTGAATAAAAAGCCACTTACATTCGTCATTGAACGGCTTCCAGCTGTTTTCTCTGGAAAAACATCTGCTGTTGATCATATGGATCTCTTGGATACAGTTTGCTGATCCATTGATTTCTTCATCATCTCCTTCACAGTCCACTGTTCAATCGTTTTCAAAGCCATCATCCAGTATTAAGGGGTTTAATGTCTTATTTTAACGCTAACATATCTCACATACCGTATCAGATCCTTAAAGTATTAGTTATTCGTCAATAAATAGGATAAAACATCTTCCTACAAGCGCAGCGGTGCGCATCTGACTTCAATCTGATAAAATACGGCGAAAGCGTAACTGTTGAATATTAATTAAGTCAGGCGTACGTCACGCTGAGCAGCCTTCCAATGGCGAGCGGCAGCGCATGAATATTAATAACTCACGCTGCACTCAGCTCATGAATATTAAACAGAATAAATACTCGACACGGAAACTAAAACGCGAACACGCTTTTTCACATCTTCATACACATTTTTTTTTTTTTACAAAATATAATACAACAACAAAACAACGCAAAAATATGAAAACATTGAGAAGAAACTCAATCATGAAAGTGGATTTAAAAATAAAAACTGCAAAAACGTGTGAACCATTGTATGTAATTTGATATGGAAAAGTTCAAACAATGCAAACAGAATAAAACTTACAGAACATGGAAGTTGTCAGGGCTGAAAGATTTTAACTGTTACCTAGTGACCACTAACACATGCAAAGCCAAATGCAAATGAGAGCTCTCTATGAATGCTTGTGAGAGTTCAGCATGTTTTAAGAGTTTCACACTGCAGGCAAATATGCAGATCATTTTCATATCTTTATTTAATGCATGAAATACTAAACTCCCAATTTTTTATTTGCTTTTAGCTGTGCGTTTAATGAATACGCACTGCGTTGCATACTACTGTAACAATGCAGCATTTTTCCTTTCCTTTTTTAACATTTTAATTAAATTTGCATTTAATATTTTTGTCTTATGCATCCGTTCTGAATTATTTTTGGAAGTCCGGTTTGAATTACCAAAAAATAAAAATAAAAGTGAACTGTTTATTTTACAATTTTATCACGTCACTGCTGCATTAAGCAATGACTTAAGCTATTTAGATATTTCCACCCTGCTCATTTTCTTTCTTAATGTTTGGCATTTTTGTTTTGTGCACCAAGCAATTCTGCAACTATGCTGGGTTGCTGCTTGTAAAATGACTCCATATGAGAACCACAGTGATGTTTGGACAAAGGGTTTTAAGGATGTGAAGTGCTACTTCCTAAAGTTCACAAAATAAAAAGGAGAAGCAAAGCTACACATGAGTGTGAGTTTAAGGTAAAGCACTGCTGAACATCAAAGCTGTGGTCAGAGAAAAAAACAAACTGCTTTTAACGAGCATATAAAAAGGGAATCAGTCACAGAGCTTTTATTTAAAAACAAACACGTGATGCAGTGAATCTGTACAAGCTTACAGTGCTTTAGAAGAGCACATAATTACAGCGTGTCACATCAGCTGTTAGCCGTAGACCCAGGCTCTGGAGACTGAAGAAACTCATACGGGTCCTGAACCATCTCTGTCTGATGAGGTGAACTTCCTGATCACAGTGAGCAAACAAACAAGGTTAATATACAGAATATTAGGCTTTCATTTAACTGCATATAATGCTACTGTATCATATTTGATTGATTTCATCCAGTAAAAGATCTTTTAGCGTAACTGCACAAATGTCCAGCTTCAGCTGGGGTCTCGAGTGCCTTAATGCGGTCATATTTCCAGATGAACTCTTACTGGACTGAAGCAGCTTGGCTTAACTGGATTCTCTTTTAGAGAAATCAGTGCGTCTCAAATCTGATCATCAGGATCTTTTGAGGAGCCTTTGTTTCCGGAAGCTTTACTTTCACTGTTCCTCAGCGGAGCAATGATCTTCACAAGCCTCCAAAGCATCTTACATCTTCTGAGGAGCCTTTATTTCTTCATCTCTCAATCAGCATTGCATTATATGTTTGGATCATTTCAGTCTCATCTTACTAAAACATATTACTGGAGTTGGAGTGACCACTGATAATTAGATCATTTTATTTCAGTACCTCGAGTACTGTTATAAAGATTTAATTTATTTACATTACAGGCCTCAGAATGTCATCATTGAAGTATCAGCATCTCCAGCAAATTGCAGTTTTTTGGCTCTGTTTGGGCCTTTGAATTTAATTGAGCTATTTTATCTTCTATTCGCACATATGAGCCACAAAAGCCTGTCGGATCAACAAAAAAACAAACATTTGGGATTATCAAAAATAAATAAATAAATAAATAAATAAAATAAAAATTCTGTCTATTATTACAGATTTCTTTGGTCTTGTCAGGTTTAAAAAAAATTACCACCCCAAAAAAATAAATACAAAGAAATAAATTAAATTGTAAATAATTATAAATAAATAAATACATTTGACTACAGACAAGATATTTTTATACTTTATATTATCACTATATCAGATTTTATGAGACATAAAAGCTGGATCAAATGTACTGGATTTGTACCACGTGGTACAATAAAACAAAAAAAAAAACACAAACTTTTGGGATTATTAAAAAATACTTGGCTAAACGTTTAATAAACTGTTACATTTAAAATAATAAAAATATATATTTTGGCTAAAAGTTTAATAAACTGTTTTTATAAATATAAAATATAAAATTTTTATTTTTCCTACAACTTACTTTCTGTTTTTTGGTCTTGTCAGGTTTTGCACCAAATAATGTATAAATTCTAAAAATTACTCATGTTGTTGAGTTTGTTTGGCCCCTGAATTAAATTAAACAGTTCCTTCATATTATCACTATATCAGACTATATGATACATAAAAGCCTAATGGATCAAAACTGGTCTTCCAAAAAAATAAATAAAAAGGAAACCTTCTGGATTTTAAAAAATATTTGGCTAAAAGCTTAATAAACTGTTCTATTAAAAAAAATCAATAAAAAAAAATCTGATTATTATTTCATACAACTGACTTTTTGTTTTCTGGTTTTGCACAAAATTATCACCCTCCCAAAAAAATGATTGCCTGTGATGCATAAATTATAAATATGACTCCGTACCTAAATGGTGCTGATCCCGCTCTGAAGTGTTGGACAGGGACGAGAGATTGGAGGAGGGTCGGGATCCGACTCGGTCCACTGCTGCGTCCTGGAACTCCTGCAGGAGTTTAGCTGCATCCTCAAAGTGCTGATGACCGTCTTCATGCTCCGGCTCCTTCTTCACACATTTACCTGCAGATCAGAGAAACACCAAAGATCAGCTGGAGCATCAATAAACGCAAGTAAAACCTGCACAGCCGGGAAGTTCTGACTCACCTAATGTGTTGAGCATCTCTAGAGACATGTCTGGGTAGCTCTTCATAGACATGAAATCCAGCACTGAACCAGATTCCATGCCACTTCCATCTGTTCCCTACAGAAACACAGAGAAAAGGCCACTTGGAGAGGTTTGAAACTTGCAGCACGAAAGATAAATGATATAATTCTTACCGGCATGTCACATAAACTCGATTTAGTGTCATCAATCGGTAAGTTTCTTTTCTGAAATACAAAAACACTTTTTATATATTCATTTACAGCATATAATATTTTTCACACTACTGTTTAAAAGTTTGGAGTGGGTCAGATTTTGTTCTCTTTGTCTCTTCTGCTTACCATTTATTTGATCAAAAATGCAGTAAAATTGTAAAATATTATTACAAATTAAAATAAATGTTTACAATGTGAATATATAATAAAATATAATTTACTCATGTGATCACAGCTGAATTTTTTAGCATCATTACTTCAGTTATCAGTGTCATATGATCCTTCAGAAATCATTCTAATATACCGATCAAGAAATATTTCTGACTATTATCAACGAATGAATGAAAACAGTTGTGCTGCTCAATATTTGTATGTAAACCGTGATATTGAAATAGAAATCTTTTGTAACATTATAAATGTTTTTATTGTCACTTTTGATCAATTTAATGAATCCTTGCTAAATAAAACTGTATTTCTGATACACTCAATGATCACAAAACCATGAGAATGTTTAAAAACCATAAAAAGTATTTTTGTTTATTTACACACCTGTCGGATTTGAATGATGGCTTTCGAATGATCGCCAGCCGTCATTTTATCCAGTAAATCACCCACGAGCCTTTTGGTAAAACTCCCACAACCCTTGACAAACTCCTGCAGACTGAAGCGCACACACACAGAGAAACTCCCATCACACAACAGAGTCCAATGCAACAGTAATAATGCTGTTACACGGGTCTGATCTGAACACCTGAGAGCGCACTGGACCCCGGTCTCATCTCCGTAAGCCGAGTACAGCATGTCCATCTCCTCGGGAAGGAGGTCAGGATAGACAGAGTTGTTCTGAAGGGTCTGAGTGTTGTACGCGCTGCTCAAAAACGTCACTGAAACAAAACAACAGGATAAATTCAAAGGAGAGAATAAGTCACATGCACAGAAAGATTCTAGTCGTGATTTCTAATAATACTTCATGATTTAATAACTCACTCTTCTGGCATTTTAGAGACGGTTATGTGATATCACAAATGATATAAACGTTTGAAAATGTTACCTTTGTGTCTCCTGTCGTCTTTAAAACCCAGCGACGTCAGTCCAGGTATGAGCTTATTCGCCAAAGTGCTCAAATCTATAGGATGAGTCTCTTCCTCTGTGAACAATAATCAATATATACTAGTTCAGACACATGATATCATTGATAAAAAAGTCAGCAACCTTTATGACATAAAGTGAAATTTTTAACCCTTTAACGCCTATTTTATCATATTTTTTATATAAATCATGTTGAAATGTGAGTATCATATCTGCATTGCATTGCATTATATGCAAGTAAAATCCAAGTATGACATCATTGGAGTGATGACTGATAATAAGTATCTGCTGCCCTGTTAAAAAAGATCTCATTGATTCACATTACAAGCATCATGATTTTATCAATATAAACATCGTCTGGAGCAAATTTTTGCTTAGCTTGGGCTTCTTTAAAAACAAAACTGAGCTGTTTTTCCTCTGTATTATCACTATATCATACTATATGAGCCATTAAAGCATGTTGGATCAAATATGATGCTGAAAAAACAAAAACACACAAATACAAACACATATTTTGTCTAACGGTTCCTGAAATTATAAAGAAAAAGGTTGTTTTGACAATTATTTCAGATTTCAGACTTTACAAGGATCATTTTCTAAACATCATAATTATGCACAATTATTACCACCTCACTGTTTATCGGTTACGCTACTTTTACACACACACACACACACACATATATAGTAGTAGTAGTAGACATTGAAACAGATGAAGCTCATACCGTCTGCCTCAGGATCTTGATTTACAACATTGTAGATGAGCGAACCTTCAGAGTCTTTTTTAAGGTATCCAATCTATATGCAAAATAAAACAAATGTTCTGGTTATGTGTAATAAACTATGGCAATATTGCAGTAAACATCATTTCTACAAGCAGTCTACCACATTACACAAGTCTTGATGTGGTCGAGGGAACAACATTTAGTACAGACCAGTCAAATCTACTGATTGCTTATTTAATATTTAATTAAAATTGAACTTAAACTGAGAATATAATCTTATTAAAAGCTGAAAGCATTAGGAAACTATATAAATGATTTATTTCAATCCTTAGTTTGACCCAAACTCAATTTAACCTTAAAAATAAACAGTTATAAGATTTAAAAAAATAATAATACAATTAGGAAAATGAAGAAGAAATATTTTAGATTCTGCTTTTTTAGTATTTCTCTGTCCCAAAAGGGCAATATTTATTCATTGAATTCTGTCCATTTGACCTGTAACAGAAAGGGAGGAACTGATTTCATAATTTTCCATATTTAGTATATTCTTAAGTATCTGACAAACTTAAGATGTTTTCCACTTGTACATGTCTCTTTTGCTTTTTTGTGGAAACATTTGGGTAGCAATATTAATTTTGAAATGTAACATACAAAATGGAAATGTTTTTCTATATTTAAATTTATATAATGGCAAATGTAAATTATACAGTATTATTTAATGTTAGTTTTTTCACTAAAGATTGCACATCTGGATGGGGAAATGCAAAAACACACTGCATTTTATATATTGCGTTGCTAGTTTGCGTATTACATTTCAAAATGAATATTGCTACCCAGATGTTTCCATATTATGTGAATTTCACAGTTTTAATTTAAATTTAATTGAACTTTCATTTTGCACTAAACATTGCACATATGTATGGGAAAATATCAATTTAACTACAGAAAACACATTGCCGTTTTAACATACTTCATTGCTATTTTGTATATTACATTTCAAATTGAAAATTTAATATTTCTACCCAAATGCTTCCATATGTAAATTATGTAATTTCATTTTGCTCTAAACATTTAACATATGTATGGAGGGCCAAATTCCTCACAATTAAATAACTAAATATATAAATAATATATTGTATATATTGAAAATATATAAATAAATCAATAAATACATAATGAAATGATAAAATATAAATAAATGTATAACTAAATGCAGAAATGTATAAATAAATATATATTAATTAATTAATGAATGTTGATTTATTTAATAATTTATTTATTTATTCATTCATTTCTTTATTTATTGATTAATTTATTTAGCAGAAATAAATACAGATGAATAAAACAAACGTTAAGAAACCTATAGGTCCTGCATTTATTTATGTATTAATTAATGCATTATGTATTTAATGTTTTATTTATATATTTCAACATTTATTTAGTTATTTACTTTTGGGTAATTTGCCCTCCATACATATGTATGTGAAAATATAAATGTAAATACAGAAAATCATTACTATTTTTTTAATATAACATATGTAAATCATGCAATTTAATTTTACATTTAATTTTCATTTTGCACTAAACATTGAACTTATGTACGGGAAAATATACATTTAAAAACAGAAAATCATTGCATTTTCATTTCGCATATTACATTTTAAAATTACTATTGATACCCATATGCTTCCATAATGTTTGGAAAAACTCTGCGAGTGTAAGAAACATGAGGCACCTTAGAGTTTGGCATGAAGCGGTTGATTCGATCCCGTGCTTCATCCGCGGCGTGCTCCACCAGCGCTAACACGTGCTCCTCCGCCGTGCTGTCCGTCAAACTGCAGGCGTTGCCCTCCAGCTCATACAGATCACTAGACGAGCAACACATCTGATCAATCACACACTCACAAACACTCAAAGCACCGCAGGTCATCGCTTTACCTGATGATAGGCTCTTTTACAGGCTGCTTTTTGGACTTTTTGGGGTACTCCGTGTGGATGGGCAGGATCTCCGTCACTGGTTCCTCCGGCGTGATGTCGTCATCTCCCAAAATGGCAGCCTGCTGAGAGAAATCCATGTCCTGCATAAACGACATGCTGCGCTTCAAAGCTAACAGCCGCTCCTGTGAACAGAGCACAAATAGAGCAACACAGCACCCATTTACTCCTCCTGCGGGAGCTCGTAGCTTTGCCATGAGGATGGGAGACGCGGGACACCCAACACGGGATGGACTGAAATCAAGAAAGTGACTGGATGGTGGAGATACTCGTCTCTGAATCCACTGAGCACTCCAGAGTAATTGATCATGCCACATCTTACTAACACAATAAAATAACAGCAAGAGGATTAAAGTCTGCGATTTGTGTTCCATCTAATACTACAAAAATATAAAAAATTGGCTTTACTGTTTCTAGGTCACAAAGAACAAAATCTATACAATTAGGTCTCATCTTAAATTATATTTTATTGTACAAAATATTATATAATATTGTTTTAGCAACTCATAAGATAGTAGTAACACTTGTTAACTGTTAACTATGACTTCAATATGATTTCCTCAATAAATTCTTAATTTGCTGCTTATTAATAGTTAGTTAAAGGTAGTTGTTAAGTTTAGGTATTGGGTAGGATTAAGGATGTAGAATAAGGTACTAATGTGTGCTAGTACTCTAGTAATATGCAAGCTAAAAAGCAATCAATAGTTTTAACCGTAAAATAAAGTGTTACGGATATATTACATATTCAATAATAATTGTATATATATATATATATATATATATATATATTATATTTTTTATAAATATATTTTAATAAAAAGATATATATATTTTTTTAATAATATATATATATATATTTTTTTAAAATTAAAATATATTTAACAGAATTTTCCACCACTTTTAAATGTTTTTAAACATTTGTAAGATTTTTAAATTAATGTATTAATTTGATTAATTTTGTCCATACAATTTCCAGACTTTACAATAACAACTTTAAAATTCCCTAATATTTCCGACGATGAGAAATTCATGAAAAAAAACGTATCTTTGTAACGTTCCCAAATCATATAGACTATTTTCCCAATCAATTGGTAATGGAAGATATTGCATTTTATTTAAAAAGCACACAAAAAGAAGCATTTTTACTAGTTTCATAGCTTTTGTATATATTCTGAATCAGATTTGTTTGTTTTTTTTACTTTACTTTTAGTAAACGTTTAATAATTATTTTTTAGCTTTATTTATTTAGTTTGAGTTATTTCAGTACTTCAAGTCAAACTAAATTAAACTGAGAAATGCTACATTGGAAGCTAGCTGAAATAAAAAAAAGTAAAATTTACTTACCAAAAAAAAACATTTTTTATGCTTTTAGTTTTAGTGGTATCACTTTATAATAAGGTTAATCAACTAACTAGATGCGTTAACATAAACTAATAATTAACAATACCTCTACAGCATTTATTAATCATAGTTAATGTTAATTTCAGCATTTACTAATGCATGATTAAGATCACAATTTGTAATTGTGGTTACAATAAATTATTGTTTAACAATTAGGTTAAAGCACTGTGAACTAACATGAACTGTACTGTATATTTATTGTGTAAAAGGGTAATAAATGCACTGTTTATTCAGTGAGTTAATACATTAACTAATGTTAACAAACGACACCTTATTGTAAAATGTTTCTGTTTTAGTTAACTATAATAACCCTGCACCCCACTGCATTTAAAGTTTTTCCGATCGAATGGGAATGATGGCACGGATGAACTGGATGACGAACAACGAAGGCAGAAAATAACCAAAACCAAACTGCATTAAAAATGTTACTTTGCTCATCATTTTGAATCCTGTGTGGAGAAGTTTCTTGGCGGCTTTGTAGTAAACCGTCTCCGGTCGGTTATAAACCATGGCGTTGTCACACATCAGCTTGAAGTCTGCCTGGAGAGATTGAAAAGAGTTACACTTTTACAGTTAAAAGTCTTTTTAGTGAAGCCTTAAATTAAGACAAATGAAGAGAGCAGGACACTTGCGTACCTTGAATTCTGTGATAGTTTTGTATTCGTTTGCATCGATTTTATCCTTCATTGTGCTAAAGTCCATGGGATGTTTGATTATCATGGAGTATCCTGGAGCAATAGCGTCCGTCACCGGGAAGGCGAAGAATCCGTGTGGATCTTTCCTGTTGAGACAGAAAGATTGTGCTTATATAATGCAGATATGAGGAAAGAATTACAATGGCATCTGCTTTTTCAGACACTCACCTCTTAAGCAAACGCAAGAAATGCTCCAAGAGCTGCTGGCGAGGGGTGGATTCGCTTTCTAGGAAAAAACAGGACAAACATAAAAAAAAAAATACAAAAATTAAAAATTGTGATGTGTGTTAATGGATATCAGAGTCGTGCATCAGGAATGGCTTTTAAACAGCTGCTTTATTTATGAATTTGAAACAGACGCTGCAGAATTGTACAATTTATTTGAATTTAAGGAACTTGAAACTGCTGAAATAGTAGATTTTACAACATTTGGAGGCAAAAAAACTCCAAAAACTTATATTTTAACTAGATTATAGAAATTTTATTTTCAATACTTAGCTTAAAATAAAATAAAGTTAAAGTTTTGATTTATCAGTCGACAGCATTAGTTACAATAAACTAATGATGAAAAATATTTCAAAAGTATTTATAAAATTTTAGTTCATTTTAATTTTGACATTTAACAGTACATTATTACACTCAAACATCCGTTAATGTTATTTAATGTACATGAACGAACAATGAACAGTCGTGTTTTATTACCTGTATTTAATGGTAACAAAGATAATAAATAATGCATCAAAATGTATCGGTAGTTAATGCATTATAAACATGGAAAGTGTATTGTAAAGTGTCATTTATTAATTTTTATTTAAGTAAGTGAAAACTGTTGTGAAAGGTCAATTTTAGTATGCTTTGTTCAAAATAGAGGCATGCAATCATAACTCAATATATAATTATTCATTAAAATCACTTTTCAACAAAGGTTCTATTTGCTAACATTAGTTAACTATATTGTGTGTTTCTTAACAAATGAGTAATTACTGTATTGCTTAGTTAATTGATAGACTAATGTTAACTAATGGGCATTTATTATAAGTTGATTTAAATAATGCATTAGTAAATGCTGAAATAAGCATCAACTAAGATTAATATATTCTGTAGAAGTATTGTTTATTCTTAGTCCATGTTACCTAATGTTGTTAAATAATGTGAACTAGTGAACCTTATTGTAAAGTGTTAGTATTTGGTATATAGTAGCACCTTGTTGAGTTCGACAGGCTCGTACGGGCCGATCCGCCTGCTGCTCCACTTCTACTTTCACTCCAGGATGAAATTCATCTGCTTCTGATTCCGATTCGAATTTGTCCCGCTTCCGCTTCTTCTCCTCTGGAACCACCTGAGGCACAACGCTCCTTTAGCAACAGCACTCAACTAATTACCCTCATAACGCAGGCTTTCCATGGCTTTACCTCCACGGGCTTCGGCAGAGTGAATGGCTCCACTGGTGCACTGGCAGCCTTTTCTGACTGCTCTCTCTCACGCTTTTTCTTTTTCTCCTCCTGGATCAAATACATACAGCATTCGTAAGATGAAAGGTCGATAAATTGAGTGGTTTTGAAATTTTAGTATCATTGAGATCATTTCCTTTTTTTTTTTTTTTTATAAAATGTGTCTGTATATATATTTTTAATTGGTTTATATTTCAGTTATTTTATTGCATAAAGTTAAACTAAATTTACAAAGACAAATGTTGTTTAGTAAGTTTTAATTTATATTGAAATTTTTTCAGCGTATTTCAATTATTGTTAAAGTTTATAAAAGTAACAAAAAAGTTTTATGGCTTTAGTTTTAGTTCAATATTTTTATAGTTAAATATATTATAGTTTTATTAATAGTTTGAATTAGCATTTGTTTTTAGATTTTCAGTATAATTTTAGTTTTCAGTATAATATAGTTTTAGTAATTTTGCTGTTTTGTTATTTTTATATATTCTTTTTTTAAATAAAATGTGTCTAAATATTTTTAATTAATGTTTATTTAATTTTAAGTTATTTTAGTGCATTAAGTTGAACTAAATATGCAAAAATAAATGTTGTTCTGGCATTTAGCTGAAAAAAAAGTAGCTTTATTTATATTTAAATTTTTTTATTATTATTTTATTTTATTAAGTTATTGTTGAAGTTTATTAAAAGCAACAAAAATATTTTATATATACATTTATTTTATGGCTTTAGATTTAACTCCCTTTAACATTCCTGGTGGAACCAGTGTTATTTTCATAACACTAAATATTATTAGAGTTTTATTAATAGTTAGAATTAGCATTTGTTATTAGATTTTCCATTTGCAGCATGATGTTTGTTACAGTTTGTAGCAATTTTATTGTGTGCTTTTGTTTTTATATATATATATATATATATATATATAGTTTGTATTTTCTTTTTTTATTTTCAGACAATACTGACTACATGATTTGGGGAGTCATTCATGTCATGATCTCTCACTCACCTTCCTCCTCCTCCTATCCTCATCATCTGCATACTTCTCCTTCTCCTTCTCCGATTTCTTCTTCTTCTTCTTTTTCTTCTCCTTGTGCCTCTCCCACTCGTGGTCAGAGCGGTCATCATAGTAACTGGAGTCGTGTCCGGATCCGGAGAGCTCGGTCACTTCACTGCCGCCCACCTTGAGCACCAGCTTCAAGGGTTTATCCAGAGGTTTGTCCTCATAATCTTAAAAACGACACACAAAGCCATCAAAGATTTTCTTTTTGTAAATGAACAGACCTAATGACATTTTTCTGCTGTTCTAGAGGAGATGTGCTCTGATGCCTTTCTCATTTACCTCTAGAGATAAACTACAAGGAGCATCACAAGACCAAACCCACTATCTAGTGTAAATACACCAAAATACCCCCTGATAGTCCTGATAAACTAACGACAGCAATAACCCTCCCCTTTATGATAATCGTTTAGACCAGGGTTAATAAAATGCAAAATAGGGTAACAAATGTAAAATAAATAAATAAATACATAAAATAAAATAAAAATTAATAATATTAAACTAAGTAAATAAACCAAAAAAATTATAATATTAAACTAAGCAAATAAACAAAAAAGAATAATATTAAACTATGTAAATAAACCAAAAAAATAATAATATTAAACTAAGTAAATAAACCAAAAAAATAATAATATTAAACTAAGTAAATAAACCAAAAATAATAATAATATTAAACTAAGCAAATAAACCAAAAACATAATATTAAACTAAGCAAATAAACAAAAAAATAATAATATTAAACTAAGCAAATAAACAAAAAATAATAATATTAAACTATGTAAATAAACCAAAAAAATAA
>JAUMHE010000068.1:20908248-20931829 GCA_032359235.1 Enteromius mattozi | reverse complement strand
ATATATATATATATATATATATAATATATACACTACATAACATTTATATATATTGCATAATTAAGAATATTCCATATATTATATTAGATAATTTCATATATATATATATATGTATGTATGTAGATGCAGCCATCTCTATTAATTTTTATAGAATGTTTGGTAAAGTTTGTCTAAGTTAGCAATAGTAATAACCAAAGAGGTTGGAGTTTAGTGGGTCAAAGGTCAAATTCAGCTGCAGAAGATTCAGTCCTGACTTACTTCAGTCTCTGGTGTTCCAGCAAAGCATCTGCGAAGGCTGTGGAGAAGAAAGAGAGGTGTTAGCGTTGAGGTGATTGATTCTCTTGCTCGTGTCTCATGTTTTGTACCTTGTCCAGACAGGTCCAGAAAGCGCTTGTGTGTTTCCTGGCCATCGAACATCTCCAGGGTGTACTTCCCTTTATCGTTTTCTGTGGGGCTGAATATCTCAATCCAAACCTTCTGCATGCTGCTGCCCGGCTTTGTCCGCTCCTGCTGGTCGATCCTCTTGTCTCTGACACAGCCAGAAAATAAAACAATCAAAGAAACACAAACTGAATGTGACTGTAGTCAAAAACCACAAAGAAAAGAATAACTGAACCAGTGTTGCTTTAGTGAAGCATCATTGACATATTATTATATTTTTTACTAATATTTGAATTTGTTTTTGTTTTCCATTTCATTTGAATTTTTAGATTGTTATGCATTCTTGTCATTTTATTTATTTATTTTTTTTTTTTAAATATGCCTATATAGGTTTTATACATTTTTATTTCAATTAAAATGTTTGTTATTTTTCTACATAATGTTCAACTAAACTGAAAGGAGAAATTTAGCCTGGGAAACTATCTGAAATAATTAAATAATAAAAATTATATTCATTATATTAAATATTACATCAATTATTTGGCTTCATTTCTGCTACCAAAACATTTATCAAAGATAATGACAATATTATTATTAATGAAACCATTAGGTGAAATCAGAGAGCAATAAATGTAAATGTCTTGTTAATAAGTGGTAAAATAAAAAACAATTTCATTTTAAATAATATTTACATACACACATACAAAGACACACACACGCACATATTATATATAATGATATACACACACACATATATATATAGTATATGTATATATATATAGTAGTCAACCATTGAAGTGAACCAAAACCTTTTTATCAAAATCTAAGACCAAAATGCGTTCTTGTCTTAGGACAAATTTTATTAACTTTTTTGATCCACTTCAAATGTTGACTACCGTATATGATTTTCAGCTTAACTGTTGTGAAAACTGACTTGAAGTGCCAGCTGGTCTTGATGTAGTTGAGGTAGTATTTGAGGGAGCAGTAGAGCTTGAAGCCCTGAGCAGTGCACTGGAGACTCACCGGACCAGCAGAGAGCGCTGGAGAGCACAAACACACTCATCACTGAACACAACCTCAAATACACCTGAGAGAGACACCACGAACACCTACCGCACTGTTTACTGAGCTGCTGCAGGAGACGCTCGAACTCTGAGAGAAACAAGACATCACATTAATACAAACATCTCCATGCAGAAGTACATTAGAGATATTTATTTATTACAGTGATGGAGTGAACCTAAAACTGTGATAAAATCACTGTAAGCACTTAAACTAAATATATCACCTATAATAAAAGCAGCAAGATGACACAGACACTAATAAACACACCAAAATCTCTCTCTCTCTCTCACACACACACGGGTCAAAGATGTTAAGATGTCAGCATCAAAGGAAATTCACAAACATGATTTTATGTCCATAAAGTGTCTACAATTAAGGTTTCAGAGAATAAAATGTCAAAATCTGGTTGAAATAATGTTAGATTGTCATTCAGTGTAACCATATTTATGTTAAAATTCAAACAACACGCTTATTCTGACTTGTACATATTAAAATATATAAAAGAATAAGGAAGCATATTACATTTTATTGTGTTTTAAATTAGTAAAATAATTCTTACTGACAAACGGACAAAACCTAGGATAGTGGCAAATTAAAAAAAATTAAAATCACAATGAATTATTATTTGGGGTGAAAGAGATGCATCTCTTAATGTGTCATAAATAGATTTTTGTTGTAAATATGCCTGACAAGATTGTTACACTAAATGACAATAGTGGGTAAATTCAGTAAACCAGGGGAAAATGTGAGATTTTTATTTTTGACAAAATTGCAATTAATTTAAACACAAAACTTTTACATTTTTTTGGGGGGGGACAACAACAATTTAAAGCTTTTTTTGTCTTTGACCCATATACACAATATATATACTAATATATGTATATATAATTATAAAAGTATATGTAGCCTACTTTTAATCTTCAAATATTAAACTTTTTATATATGAAATATAACACCATTCATTTACAAAAAAATGCTTTGCAAAATGATCATAAATTAAAATAATAATAATTATTAATAATTAATTCATTATAACAAATAATAATTATTGTAAATGTAAGAGAATTAAAATTGTGACCTAAAACCCCCTTAAACTGCGGTAAAATAACTAATAATTAAAAAAAAAAACACTATATGCAAGCTGTATGACATAAAGTCATATATGATGAGTAAATGTACTACCACTAATGCAAAAAACTATATACTTTTATACTATAGCAAAATAATTTGATGTAGGCAGTAAGGATGAGTGGTGTTCTCACCATCATCTATGAGCTGCAGGACGCTCTCATCTTCTCCTCTGCTGTCGTTCACTACAGCTCTGTACACACCCAGCTCCTTCCTCGTCACCTGAGCCATTATCACAAATAACACGGGTCAGTGTGATTCCAGACACAATTACGTCCTAATAGCCTTTTAATCGCTCAGTGGCGGGAAGATTAGCGCACGGATTTCTCCTCTATCAGGCAATTAGATGCCGTGTTACAGAAAGATCCAGCTTCAGAATCAGTTCAGATTTATCCACAGCATTTGTGTGTAACTGTTTTTATTTGAGTGAAAGCAGAAATGTTAAAGCCAAAGAAATGACAAGAAATGCAGATTAAAAATCAGTTTATTCTGGAGTTATTATTATTCATGGAAAGAATGATTCAATACCTTTTTAATTCAGCATGATAACAACACTTTTTTCTTTCTTTTTTTCTTCTTCTCAGAATTTTTACAGTACAGCTACAGAGTATTATTTATTTTAAATGATTATGTGATTTTTAACCTAAATTAAACAAAAGGACTGAAAACATTTTGAAATTAATGCAGAAACTCATGTTTCGTATTATTATGTTTTTAATATCAATATTGTTTTAAAGGAAGTGATGCTAAAAAAGTAGCTTGTGAGCATATATATAACTATTGGTAATGAAATAAAAACAAAAAAAACATAAATGTCATTTAAAATAAATGAACACTGATTGAAATAAATATAAAAAATGATATATCTCATTTATGTATCTCATTTTACATAAACACACACACGCTCTTTATATATACACACACTCTCTCTTAAGTATATGTCATTTTTATCATATATACAGTATATAAATATATATTTATACACACACACACACTCTTTCTCTCTCTCTAAAGTATATGTAATTTTTATTATATATAAAATACACACACACACATTTTTTAATTTAAACTAACATTTTTATTTTTATTAAAATTTTTTTTACCAAATAAGTAGCTTGTTAGTATCGATATATCAATGCTGCAGTATCACTGTATCCATTGCTTTTATCATTATTATCATTAACAAAAAGCAAGACCATAAAAACATTTCATTGCTTAAAATTAACATTAACTTAAATACATTTTTATCCATTTCTAATTTCTCATTTTTGATTAAATTAAGTCTAATCAAAAACTATTTTCAATAAAAATTTTTTAAAAACAAACAACAAAAACTTTAACTAAAATAAAAACAAAAACTGATTCAAAATATGAATAAAAACTATCAAACATTTCAATATTAACATGTATAATGTTTAAGTCTAAGCAACAGTTAGCTCAGCTTGTACTGAACCGTGAAGATGTTTCTGGTGATGTTGTTTTGTCTCTGAGGTCTATGTTCTGTGTGTAAGTGTGAGTGTGTGGTCTGTACCTGTGGGACGGTGAAGGTGCTGACACCCGAGGGCTCGAACACCACCTGAGGAAGCTCCAGGCCGTCCTTAAACCACTTCACACGCGTGTCTTTGCTCATGTTAGTGACCTGCAGCCAGACACACGCTGATCACCGTGTTTAGACAGACATGCACTCTCACTATTAGTAAATAAACATCATTACCTTGCACTTCATTATCATCTCACAGTCTGAAGTCACTTTCCAAGACAAAAACTCCTCGAAATGAGGACCTTAGAAATCAAAACACAGACAGAAAAAACAAATTCATTCATTGGATTCGATTCGGGGTCAATTTAATATGCTGTTCTTTGAATCAATTTAAGCTATTTCATCATCACCCGACTCACCTGACTTTCTCTTCCAGTTGCGTCTGTTGGCCACAGATTTGGCCAGTGTGTCCTGAAACTCTGACAAACAGAAAAAATGAAGATTAAATCTGGATAAATATTAAATATGACTGTCGCCATATATCAGAAAAACTTTGACTTTGTAATAAAACATCTGCTTTTTTTAAAAGTTGCATGCATCATAAAGATGATGCATCATTAAATGAGTGACTGAAAAGTTAAAAATGCAAAAAAGCATTTTTGAATGCTTTGGTTATGATATCTAATAAAAGTAGTTTCAGATCATGGTCTAAATTTTGAGTGACTGATCTTCAGACTTCAAATCTTATTCTGCAGATACTCATTAGAAACTCAAACCCAGAAATCTCAGTTGCTGTCAGTTGTAAAATGTTTGGTTTGGGGAATTTATAACAATTTATTATAATTAATTATATATTATTATATAATATTATTATAATTACATATTTTAATATTTGTAACATTTTATTATTATAATTATAATTAATTATAAACAAACATTTACATTTTATATTATATTAAATTTACATTATATTAAATATAATGTTTATTTTAAATAATTGCATTTAATTTTCAATTATTTAATTATGTAATATTATTAAAAGAAATCTAGGTCTTCTAAACAAAAATAAAAAAGAGGTAAACTTAATGTTAGCCCCAAAACTCTTAAAAAGTAAGGAAAGTAAAGATACAAAATAAATGTTTTTGAAAAGTAAAAATATGTTTCCTAAAAATAAAAAGGTATATGTATATGTGTCATGAGTGCCCTCAAGCACCACTAGAGGGCACTCGCATCACTTCACCTCCCCTGGACTCAGATTCTATTATGGACTCAACATCCCATCATGCACTGCACACCCACACCTGTTCACACTCAGTAATTATCACCCACAGCTGTTGTCCGTCACCACACCCATTCACACTCATTACCACTAGCATAAAAGCCAATTTTTCAAACACTCCTGTGCGAAGTCTTGGTTTGCACTGGTGATCATTTCTTAACGTTTTTCCCTTGTTTATTTTCCCTGTGTTCTCGACTTTGTACCGTGTATATTAGATTGTGCTTGTTTTCTGCCTGCCCCGACCTTTGCGTGTGTACCCCGACCTTGATTCTGGATTGCTTCCTTGTTCTGTCTGCCTGTTTTACTGACTCTGCCTGTGTTCTCAATAAAAAACCTTGCACATGGATCCGAACGCTTCCACCGCATTCCTGACAATATGCAGAGTAGTAAGATTTTTAATGTTTTTAATGAAGGCTCACCAAGACTGAGTTTATTTGATCAAAAAGACACTCAAATCAGTAATATTGTGAAATATTTTAGAATTTCAAAATATTTTACTCTATGTGAGTTTATGTTCAAATGTATTTTATTTCTGTGATCATGGCTGTATTTTCAGCATCATTACTCCAGTCTTCAGTGTCACATGATCCTTCAGAAATCACAATAATATGCTGCTCAAGAAACATTTCTGATTATTATCAATGTTGAAAACAGATGTGCTGATAAATATTTCTGCTGTTTTCATTTCTTATTTGTCTAATCAGTTGACATCTTCCCTGAAGAGCAGCTCTAATGTTATAATGTGATGTAGTACACATACTCTTATCCACAAACACCAGCGTGAACTGGTTCTTGGCCCGGCCGTCTTTCAGCTGCGCTGTGTATGATCCCTCGTCGTCTTTCGATATCTGATCGAACAGGATCTCCACCAGACCGCATGCCTTGTCGAAGTTAATCTTACGGCTCTGCAGAACACACAGAAATCACTGAGCGAGTCACTGATGGAAAACTGAAGGAGTATATGCTGTGTTTATGTAATCAGACGCTCACCGGAGTGCTGGAGATCTCACTGTCGTTGAGGATGAGACGAAGCACCGCGGAGCTGCTGAGAGCTTCTGTCTGCAGCCACAGACGCACACTTCCCTGCTCAGACACATCCACCTGCCATCCTTCAGACCTCAGAGCGATCACTGCACAAGAGATCATGTCACGACATACAGAGATTTAATGCTAACCCTTACAAGAGAAGTCACATTCTGACACCTTTCTTTGAAAAACATGTGCTTTTGTCATTCTGAGAAGGACAAATTCATCTCTGGAGCAATGTTAAATGAGTAAATGATGACAGAATGTTCATTTTTGGATTAACTATTTATAGAAGATTATTTATGCCACGGAATAAAGAAACTATGATTTTTTAAATCTCACAGTTATGACTTTGTTTATTGCAATTCTCAGAAAAAACGTCAAAATTAGAAGAAAATTAGAAGAAAAAATCTAAATTGTGAATGCAAAAAAGCATTTTTGAATGCTTTGGTCATGATATCTAATAGAAGTAGCCTCAGTTCATGGGCTAAACTTTCGATGACTGATCTTCAAACTTCAAATCTTCAGATTCTTATTAGAAACTCAACCCCAGAAAACTCGCTGTCATTTGTAAATTCTTTGGTTTGGAGAATAACAATGTATTTTGTATTATTTTATTTTTAATATTATTAATGGAAATCTGGGTCTCCTAAATAATAATAATAATAATAAGAAAGAATCTGGCAAATTTAACGCTAGCCCCAAAACTCTTAAAATTAAGGGAAAATAAGAGACAAAAGAGAAAAAAATCCTTTATTGGGGAAAAAAAAAATCTGAACTGCAAGATGCATTCGCAGAATTCTGAGAGATAAAAAAAATCTTTTTTGAGAATTTTGAGAAAAGAATTTTGAGAAAAATCCAAATCACAAGATATAAAGTAAAAAAATATATAAATATTAAAAATCTGAATTGCAATATAAACTCAGAATTCTGAGAAAAAAAGAAAAATTGCATGATATAGATTCAGGATTGTGAGATGAAAAAAAAAAGTCAGATTAAAATTCACCAATCTGAGGAAAAGCAATGCCCTTTTTAATATTATTATTATGTGTCAGAAATAAGCTATTTATTTAAATACGATACTGTTCAAATGTTTTGGGGTCAGTACAATTGGTTTTTTGGTCTTTGGAAATGAATAAGGATTCAGTAAGGATGCATTAAACTTAACAGTAAATTTATAACTTTCTGTTCATCAAAGAATCCTGAAAAATAAAATGTACTACTGTTTCCACAAAAATATTGTGCAGCATAACCGTTTTCAGCATTAATAATAATCAAAAATATTTCTTGAGCAGCAGATCAGTATATTATTATGATTTCTGAAGATCATGTGACAGTGAAGACTGGAGTAATGATGCTGAAAATACAGCTGAACATCACAGAAATAAATTACAATTTAACACATATTCACACAAAAACAAGCTATTTTAAATTTTAAATCATTTCAGAATTTTACATTTTTTTTTATACTGTTTTTGATCAAATTCATGCACCCATGGTGAGGAGAAAGGACTTCTCTCAGAAAGATAAAAAACCTTAATGATTCCAAACTTTTGAACACAAGTGCGTCTCAGATTCTCTGACCCTTATCTGCTTCACTTACACGGGTTTCTGACATGCCAGCTGAGTTCTGTCAGCCTCTCCAGATCTGAGAAAGAAAATAGCACATTCACAAAGTCATATTCAGTGTCTATTTAAAGTCCAGCTTGCTGTATTTGAGGTTATAGGAAGATGTTTGTCATGCAGTTTATAGTTTCTGACACATGTTCTGTCGCACTTGGTGCAGGGTGAAAATATACATCACAGTTAAGGGCAAAGGAGCTCGGCAAAACATTCATCAACAGCTGAATGATGATAAAAGCTATGCATCACGTTTCGATGCTGAACAGATGCACAATGTCTCGTGTCTCTGTGTTCAGGTAATGCATTATGCAGAGATGAAATGAATGTGTACCCTCAGCAGTGAAGGTGAAGCTCGAGGAGACGTCAGGGTTACTGCTCAGCTCCACCGTGTAAAGACCCAAGTCCTGCTCCGAGGCGTCCGAGAAGGTAAGAACAGACCTGGGGTCAACATTTAGACAGATGTGTAGAGTATTTAAAGGGACAGTTCACCCAAAACAAACCTCATTATTTACTCAAACCCAAAACTCTTTGAATTTATTACTATGGTGCATATATACCTACATCAATCAATTAATCAATCAATCAAATTAACTAACCAAGTTTAAGGTGCCTATTTACAATTTACAAATTATATATAAATTAAAATAATTTATTTGACCATAACTGGATAAATTACTGCTGCTATAATCACTACATAAGGTACAAAAAATGCTTTTATATTAAAATTTGTTTACTTGGCAGCTTGGCAATAAATTTTTTTTAAAATGAATTTTATATATATATTTTTTGTTTATATATTAATGCACAATAAGTTAATAATGTAATGTTATAGCATTGATTTTTGAGCGCTTATTTGCATTGCTTAATGGAAAAACACATTAAAATATTTTTAAATAATATATACTGTTATTATATACTCAATAAGTTAACATATTGAAACTTAATTACTATGCTTCATGGAAAAAAATATTTAAATCTTTGAATAAACTAAAAATATATTGTTTTTATATTCATACTCAATAAGCTATTAGTTTAATATTGTTGCATCTGATTTTGATTACTTCTTAGCAAATGCTTAATGGAAATAAAATACTTCAATATATTAATATTTAAGTTAATATGCACTGTTTTTAAATTTATACTGAAGTTAATATTGTAATGTTATAGCATAGGTTTTTGATTACTTAATTGCAATGCTTCATTAAGATATTAAAATAATTAACTTACATACTGTTTTTATATTTGTACTCATTAAGGTAATAGTTTAATATTGTAGCTTTGTTTTATTAACTTTATTGCAATGCTTCATGCAAATAAAATATTTTAATTAGTGCGGTCAAATGGTTAGTCGCGATTAATTGAATCCAAAAAAAAAGATTTGTTTACATAATATATATATTATGTATATATAAATACACACAAATGCATGTATATATTTTAAAAATAATTACATGTATGCACATTTATATATTTTTATTCTTATATTATGTATAAATATTATATAATATATATATATATATACACATATATATGTATACACTGTATATCTACTATATATATATATATATGTAAATGCATGTGTTTGTATTTATATACACATATTAAATATGCACAGTAAACACACATATATTACGTAAACAAAAACTTTTATTTTGGATGCGTTTAATCGTGACTAATTTGACAGCACTAATTTTATATTTTAATTAACTTAATATATAACTTACTGTTTTTATGTTTTATTTAAGATAATAGTTTAATGGCTTTGATTTTTGATTACTGTACTGCAATGCATCATGAGAAGGGTATATAATTTAAGTTTGTTTTTTTTTAGCTAAATTTTTTTACGTTTTTGCTTTAAATCAAAGTTTGTATGTTGTTAGGTTTGGTTTATAGTTTCAGACTCTTTACTGAGAAACTGGAAGTCTCTTTGGAGAAAATAAATGAGAAATACACCTCCAGATCCAAAGCTGCAGATAAAGTGGGACTAAAGACCTGTTGTTTTTGTTCTCCAGTCGGGCTCGTCCGGCATCAATCGCTTTCCCGTAGTTCTTACTCCATTTAAAGATGTCTTTATCAGAGCCGTCAGGAGCTTCAAAGCTCAGAAAGATGAAGCCGTCGTTATCCACTCCAATCTCAATCTCTTTGGTTCCTGATGGCAAACGCGGGATCAAGTTAAAAGTGATTCGCTGTGAAATGAGCGTGAAATGGTTATGTAGATTTCCAGGCAGCTGACCTGCTTTAGTCTGCGGCTCCACCGGCTCAGATGCCACCGAAGACATGCCGACTCCAGCCGAGTTAATGGCAGACACACGGAGACGGTACGTCTGACCCATCTGAAGACCTAGAACCTGATCAACAATCACCCACAAACAGATTAGGTCTCTGTCAAAGCTCTGGAGCGACTCGATAAAAACATCACTACTGTGAAATAAACCCAGACGCTTTTTAAGACAAGACACTGCAGGCAGCGTTGTATGCATTACTCAAATTTAACTAATTAAATAAATGTTCAAATACATAGATAAATGATTAAATACATAATAAAATAATTAAACACATAAATAAATGCAGTATTAAATGCAGAAATGTATAAATAAATAAATAATTAAATATTTATTTCTTCATTTAATTTATTTATTAATTTATTAATTAATTTATTCATTCATTTCTTCATTAATTTAGCAGAAATAATTAAATACTGATAAATAAAACAAACGTTAAAAAACCTAACCCTAACCCTAACACTAGAAACATTTACTTCCCTTCTCTCCAAATAAATGAATAAATGAACAAATAAATAAATAAAGAAATTATTAAATAAATGAATTGATAAATAGATAAATATTCATACATTTATTTCTGCATTTATAATGATTTCATTATGTATTTATTTTTTATATTTCAACATTTATTTATTTATTTATTTTTGTTTTTTTCCAAACTTTAACAAAATACTTTGTACAATCAAGGTTATCCTTTTTTATATTTCAAGATCTATAATGTGTATATTTAATATGAATATATAAATACAAAAACATGCATGCATATATTTAAGAAGATATGTTTATATATAAAAAATATTTATATATAATATA
This sequence comes from Enteromius mattozi, assembly GCA_032359235.1. NCBI lineage: Eukaryota > Metazoa > Chordata > Actinopteri > Cypriniformes > Cyprinidae > Enteromius > Enteromius mattozi. The sequence goes on along the minus strand of JAUMHE010000068.1, from coordinate 20,920,752 downwards.
AAATACAATAAAATCATATTATTAATAATTAATAATATTAAATATAAGAATATAAATATATAAATGTATATGCAAGTAAATATTTTCAAAATATATACTGTATGTGTGTGTATTTATGTATACATTATAAATATACACATTACACGTACATATATTATGGAAACAAAAACTTTTATTTTGAATGTGATTAATTGTTTGACAGCACTAGTTAATAAATTTTTTATTTGAACTCTATTTACCTTGCCTTAAATTGTTATTTAATTCCTGATGCACCATTGCAACTTGAATTTATTCGAATCACATTTTTAAATTCAGAATTTTGTCCAATTCTGATAAATTTACGGCAGTCGAAAGAGAAACTAAAGACACCTTTAAGTGAGTTTCCATCACCGGCTCACTCGTCACAGGGGTCCAATCCTCAGACTCCGCCCCCTCACTGATCTCCACTATATACCCGCTGATCTCTGATTGGCCCTTGTACAGAGGCTCCGCCCACAGCAGCACCAGAGAGCTCCGCCTCACTTCTCTGAACTCCAGATCATATGGACAACCTGCGAGATATTTATCAACACATTAATCCAAATTATCCATCATCGCTCTGTCTTTTTAAATTTAAAAATGGACTCTAGATTCCATGCATTTATTTCTCTTATAGTCACACCTCTATATATGAGCTGTGATTATTTTATTGAACTTAGAAACTATAAAATAAAAGTAGTATGTATAACTGATAACCGAAGGAACAATGTAGTGTGCTGTCTGCACTCTTTCTAGTTAAACCAGTGTGCTGTAAGTAAAACAACTCTCAGAAATGGCAAAAAAAGTGAACACTATTTAAAGAAAAACTACTTTCATTGATTTTTGAATTCTGTATCTCTGTGCCAGAAAGACACTGTCTACTGAAAAACACTATAACGATTAAGTCATTAATTATAAAGAACAGAAACACATGAAAGATTAATGAATGAAGAACAGCATGTTAGTCTATGCCAGATATGCTCTCGCTTCTATAAAAGATGACTGAAACAAATCAAATGCATTGTCTTCTATGAAGCGTAAAAGATGCACAACTTGTACAATAAAGATGCATGAATAGTGCAGAATAGGTTAATGGAAGTATATGACAGAAGAAGCATGTAAATCAATCAATCGTGATCTTACCAGGCTCAGGCATCGTCCAGCGCTCACACAGAAACAGTTCACTGGGTTCAGAAGCGGCGCCCAGTCCAACAATATTGGCTGCGAAGACTCTGAACTGATGAAAACTTCCTTCCTTCAGGCCAGTCACCTAAAAACAAAACCAACACATAATGGGAAATAAGTGGATGTGTCTGAACAGAAGGACAGAAGAGAGACCTACAATACAAGACAAAACTATAAGAATAAAAAAACATCTGTAAAAGAGACAAGCAGGCTTATACATTTTCAGTGTTCATTTATGCAAAATGTGTTTAAAGCCACAGAGGAGAGGATTACGCTCTTAATGGAAGCTGAAAACATCTTCAAAATAACTCTAATATTTAATGAACTAAAACACAAGAGACTGAAAACAGCTCCAATTCTGTGTGAAATCTGATGAGTCCTTTGATCCAGATGAATTTTTAACCCAGAAGCGGTGCAATTTTACTACTTTGGTATTTATTTAAACAGTTTTTAGTATTTAGCATTTTTTTTAAAATATATATTATTATATAGCTTTTGTAATTAGTTTTTCAACTTTCACTTTAAATTTAGATAAATGTTTACTAATTTGTTGTTTTTTGTCAATATTTTGTTATTATTATTTCACTTTTGAGAATTTTTATTTAGTTTTTTTTCTCAAATTTTCAGTTATATTATTTATTAATATTTTAAATGATATTTCTTTTATATTTTGAATTTTAATTACATTTCTTTTTAATTCTGTTGTGTTTTTGTCATTCTAAAAATTTCAATATTGTTTTAATTTTTACTTCAGTTCTAGCTTTAGCTATTTTAGTACTTCTATTTTTGTGTTAATTTATTTTTCATTTTCAGTTCACATTAAAATGAATTAATTAAAGTAAAAATGATGACTAGTGGAAATCTGTAGAGTCCTGTGAATCAGAAGTGTTTTGAAACCAAGAATGTATAACATTTATTAATATTTGAACTTAGTTTTCCTTTTTATAGTTAGCATTTTTATCTTCATTTGTGTTAACGCTTTAATAATTTTATTTGGAATTTTATTTTGGCAAATTGTGGCATTAGCTTTTGAAATGTTAATAGAGTTTTTATGAATTGTTATTTCAGTTCACATTCATTTTATTTGAGTAGCAAAAATATATATTTTTAATGGTTTAGTTAGTTTTCATTTCAATATATTATAATTAATTTTTTTCTTATTCCATTAGATTCATTTAAATTAAATACATTTTAATATCATTATAACCCTGCCAAGAAAAGCCTTTTATAGTGCATCGATCCGCCGGCTGACGTCTATATCGAGGACCATTAGGCCTGAGAGCTGCTTATCCGATAAACATTGCTTTAAGACCATTTCTATGATAAGAAGCAAAGATCAGGGCGAGTGTCCACCTAGTCACAAGTAATTGGGATTGGATTTAGGAAAACGGGCCTTCTTGAGCCTTTAGACTTGTGATTAACTGTTGCCTGAATCCTCTTATCAAATCAGAGGTTTATCTGTGAGCTCAAATCTCTCCAGCAGCTGCTGGGACGGAGAACAGCCACCAGATGGCAGACGTCAGAGAAGAGAAGGGTTTTTAATGTTTGTTTTGGTCTGTAATAAGGCCAGACAGGTGTGCGTGTCCCTGACTGCTCGATGAGAAACAGAAGCATTAACATGGGCTTCATGCTACGACCACAGTGCCCTCCAAGATCAATGCTTTCTAATTGACATAATGTACTTTGAGGCATCCTGTGAGCAAAGCAAACAGTACAAAGTAACCTTATCCTTCTCTCTGAAAAACACTATTTTTAGGGGACATGTTAATAGAAAGAGACACGGGGTTGATGCTGTTTCAGTCCATCAGAGGGCGCTGTGCACTCATCACACTTCACACCAGAACACAAGACCCATAAAACCTGTTCAGTTTCTTGATAGGAGGCAGTAATCCTTCACAAAATATTGTTTTTTCACCAAGAGGTCAAAATAGATATTATATGTTTCTGCAAGGAACACAAAATTAAAGATGTTTTTAAAACAGAAGAACAGGAAATTACAAACTCTTTGACAGAAACTTTAGCCTTTTTTAGTTGTTTTTCTTTGTTCCTTTTTGTGTTGAGACTTTTTTCAGATGTCTATATAGTTTTTATTCATTTTATTTCTGTTTAATTTTTTTAATACATAAAAATGTTGCCATGACAACTAAATGAAATTAAATAAGTTCAAATTGAAGTACTACAAGTATTTAAAAAATAAATAAATACAAAAAAAAAGAATAAAAATTACTGAATAAAAAGAATAAAAATAAATAAAGGAATAAATAAATGAATATGTTTAAAAAATAAAAAATAAAACGTTACACAATGATAAAACAAAACTATAATTTAAAAATTTCTAAAAATATAAAAATTAATGTAAAGCCTTTTATTTCCTGATTAAATAAAAATATTTTAATTAAGTATTTTTAATTTTATAAAACTAACTAATATTAATCTAAAACAACATTTTTCAAAGGTTTTGTCTTTATTTATTCAGAAACAGAACGCCAATTAGTGTTTGTGGACGGCTTTGTCCACTATGATACTCAAAATTTGTTTTAAACAACCAATAGCTAACTGAGAATGTCAGCGTAAACAACACAACAAGTGTTTAATAATTAAACTTCCACGCATCTGCATCAACTAAGACCTGCTTTTAGACTATTCAGGCCGTGGCCTCTGTCTGTATACTCTACAAATTAAACATCACCTTCTCTAACAATCAATTTTTTTCTCATCAAACCACTAATGCCTTGTTCAAGCTAGAGCACAGTCTAATTAAACACAGTGAAAACAATCAAAAATAAACAATGCTTTATGTTTTAATTAAGTCTCCATGGACACCACGGTTGCTCGGTGACACATTTATAGTTAGACGAAGGCAGATGAGCAGGTCAAACTTTTCCTGGCACGACTGCAAAGAAATATCGAGCAATAAACAATATTTATGACTGATTTAAGCTTTGTTTGTCACAGCAGCATGTACATCACGGAGGCTTTTCTCACTCTTTCTCTGCTTGTAAATGGATCATTAATTCTATTGTTCTCGGCTCACCTTGTACATTCTGTCTTTAGCGGGTCTGATGTTGATCTCTCTCCAGGAACTCTGGGATTTCTCTCTCTGGTCCAGGTAGTAGCCACGCACAGGATCTCCTCCGTGATTGGCCGGGGCTCTCCAGCCAATCAGCATCTCCGATCCAGTGCAGTGCAGGAGAGCGATGGCTGATGGACGGGACGGAACATCTGCAGTAATGGGCAGAGCAAGGTCAGAGGTCATACAGAGGACGGTCAGAGGTCACAGGTGCTTCACTGCTGAAGTCAACCACACGATGTTTGCTGTTAATTGTTAATGAATCAAATAAGTGATTATTTGAAATAAACAAAATAATTCATAGGATGACCAGATGTCCTGGTTTTCAAGGGTGTCCTGATAAAACTTCAAAATAAAAATTTCAGCTGACTAAAATTAAGCTTTTATTTTTATATTTTCAGTTTTATTTTAATTTTAGTTTAATTTTTAGTAATTTTGTGCACACCTCTTTAAGTTTATTTCAGTTTCAGTTTTAATTTATTTACTGTTGATAAAAAGAAAACGTTTTAGTTATCAATAATAACCCAGTGAGATTATTTTAATCAGTAATTATTATTTTAATATTAATTTAGAAGGTAAATCAGACCAATAAGAACAAATTTAATTCATGTGGAATTACATTTAATGGTTTTAGGTTCCAATTATATCATCATTTTTAATGCTAAAATGTATTTTATGAATATTTTTAAATTTAAACTAGTTTATCTTGTTTTAATATGCCTTTAATTATGTTGACAAAATGGAGAAAGCAGAAGAGAATTGCCTGTAAATAGCTGAAATACTGGACTTTAACTAAGGATTATTACTATTAATAAAACAATTCAAGTCTACATTTTACAATTCTTAATTTTTTCTCACAATTGTGAGTTTTTATTTTCTAATTGTCTTCTTTTCTCAGAATTATAAGAAAATACATATTCAAATTCATAGTGTGTGTGTAAACGTTAATATAAATGACAAAAGCAAACACAAAATTACTAAAAAAAAAAAAAAAAAAAAAGAAAATATAAAAATAAAAGCTAATTTTAAATATGAATAAAAGCTGTAATACTGTGGTAATACAATATCTATATAATGCTTAATTTTTGTCGGGTGAACCTAGTGTTTTATCAGGACACTCGTAAAAACCAGGACATCTGCTCATCCTATGAATTATTTAGCTTATTCCAGCTCTAAAACACTGAATGTGTCAAATAATCACTTATTTGGCAAACATGATGTTGATATCGAAATTCTGACCTTTTTCTAGGATTTCTTTTTCCTCTCAATTCAGACTTTTTTTTTTGCAAATGCGAGTTTCAGGAGTTCACACTTCCTCATAATGCGAATAGAAAAGCGTGTTTGGTGTGCTGTCCAGGGGAGCTCGGCGGGAGCTCGGCGGACTCCGAGCCCTAGTAGTTTTAACTCTTAATGGTGTCCGGCTCGAACCCAGCATGCCCCCCCTCAGAGGAAGGTGAAGACCAATGGCGGAGACGCTAGGTTCCGATTGGGTGAACGGATAATAGGCTGATTGAGGAATGCGAAGCCAGCCGTGGCTAATTATTCGTACGTGCTTCTCCTGAAATGTGTTTATCAACATTACTTAAAAAATATACATTTGCAACTGCAAGTTATAGTTTTTTTTTTTTTTGCGTAAGTCTGACTTTTTTGTGCAAACTCAAGTTCATATGGCAATTCTGATTTTTTTATCGCAAATGCGATTTTCCAAAATATAAACTGTAAAAATTGCGACTTTTTTTTATAGCAATTCTGACTTTTTTCTCACAGTTCTGGCTTTTTCATGCAGTTCTGATTTTTTTTCAGAAGAAAGTCATAAAAAAGTCAGAATTGTGAGATTAAAAAGTAGCAATGTTAATTTTTTTTAAATTCCCTGGCAGAAACAGACTTCCATATTTTTGTGACGATAATCTGATAATTTATTTACAAAAACACAGGGTTGATCTGCAGGAACATGTGTTTGATGCTAACAGAGTGTCTGTCCCGATCTCAAAAACATCAGCGGCGCTCAGAACTAGCCGTTATTACTAAGAGAAAAGCTGAAGCATCAGACGACAGCCTATTACTGTCAGGACTGAGGCATCATCTGCTGTAACAAGCCTGTCTCTGGTCACCATCACATGCTCACCTCACCTCTTCTGCTCCGTGTAACCAAGCTAAAACGACATCTGTACTTCACTGACAGCAGAATACTACGGTAAACACAAGCAGACTTTTACATTTCCTGAACACAATGTTAGAGTGGTCTCTAGGGAATGAATATGTGGTTGTTAAAGGGTTTCTGAGAGGTTGCTAGGGTATTTTAGGTGGTTGCTAGGGCGTTCTGACTGGATGCTTACTAATCCAAGTTAAAAGAATTCACCAGCTGTATCTGTTCATGCAGAAGCTCTTTCACTGAATTATCAAATTCACACTGAGGCCATAAACAGTTTTCTGGAGCTCATGCAGACAGACGGCAGCACTTCAGACAGGACGGCATCACATTTAAAGCTGCTGTCCTGTAGAGTCTGGTCTGGTTCACAGGGGGGTCAGACTCTTACATATCGCCGATTTGACTCGAATGGCAGGAGACTCGTCGGAGTAGATGCTGTTTCCCGCCAGTCCCACAGACTTCACCCGGAACACATAGTCTTTATTAGTCTTCAGGCCATCAACTATAAACCTGAGCAAAGAAGAAAACTTTAGTAGGAATATTAAGTTCTTTTACATATCTTAAAGAGACAGTTAAACCAAAAATGAGAACTATTTGTTCATTTACTCACCCTCAGGCCATCCAAGATACTGGTGACTTTTTTATTCAGGAAAAAAGTAAAGAAGATTTTTAGCTGAAACCATGGTTTTTGGTGATTCCTAAAATGCAAGTCACCAGCACTTTAAAAATCAAAAATAAATTTCAGGCAACACAAAATTAATACCAGTGACTCCTGACAGTATATTGAGGTCTTATGGAGCGAAATGATCAGTCTGTGCAAGAAAAAAAATCATTATTTACAGCATTATTACCTATAATCCAAAGCCTCAGTCAAACGGTCTTTGTAGTGAATTAGTTGGACCAGTTCAAATCAGGGGACGCATTAAGAAGAAATTGTTCAATTATAGCTTCCTATCTGACTCATTTAGAGTCGGCAAAAAGTAGCGTCACACATAGGCTAATCATGACCGGTCTTTACATTATCAGTCATCATCGCTGTCACTTCAGAAAACTTGTGCACATCCCTATTAACAGTCCTACAATGTATTATATATAACTAGTGTTGTTGTAATGCTAAAATATAACAACTAATTTGAAACAACCCAATAAATTCATTAAATAATTCTTACTATTAGGGATTTAAGACAAGTTTGGGGCTTGTTAAGAAGTTAATTACAATGTTTTTAACAAGATTCTTTTCAAGAATTTGAATTCTTAAGATTTGTCTTAAGAACAATCTTAAAAAAAAAAAAGATAAGAATATTCTTGAGAAGAATGTTTGGGAATGCAAAATATTCTTAAATGAGAAAATAAGAACAAAACAGCAGTTAAGAAGAAATTTCTTTCTTAAGAATGTTTCGTGAAGCCGGCCCCTGGTCCTCGAGGGCCACTGTCTTGCAAATTTTCAGCTCCAATTCTAATCAAACACACCTGAACCAGCTAATTAAGGTGTTCAGTATTACTAGTAAGCTACAGGCAGATGAGTTTGATCACGGTTGGACCTCCAGGACCAGGGTTGAGGCTCTAGATTACAGGTAATAATGCTGTAAATAATGTTGAGTTTCTTGCACAGACCAATTGTTTCACTTCATAAGACATCGATATACGGCCAGGAGCCACAGGATTAATTTTGTGTTGCCAGAAGTGTTTTGTTTTTTTACTCTCAAAGATCTGATAGCCATTGACTTGCATTTTATGAATGACCAAGGATCACGGTTTTAGCAAAAAAAAAAAGTCCACCATTCTACTGAATTAAAAAGTTATCTCCTTGAATTGTTATTATTGTTAATGAGTAACTTTTGTAATCTATTTGAAGTAAAATTCATGTCACAATATCTTTAAGATTTGCTGTTAACTGATTGTATTTCTGGAAAGCGCATTGTACCTTTATCATGTTGATACTAAATAAACATGTCAAAAAAAGTCATCTTCATTTTGGATGGCCTAAGCACATTTTAATTTTTGGTCTCTTTAATTGCCTCTTAAACAGGATACAAGACGAGACCTGGTTTTAGTGATGGGCTTATTGTTGATGGTCTTCCACTGTCCACTTCCAACCTCACTGCAGTACAGATAGTATCCCACAATGCCCTCTGTTATTTTGGGCTCCTTCCACTGCAGCAGGACTGAGCTGTTGGTGTCTCGGATGGGCAGGACGCCGCGTGGAGGAGCGGGAACTCCTAAAACAACAAAAAACAATCAGCTGTACTGGTTTACATACACACCTTAAAAAATTCTGTCATCATTTACTCTCCCTCCACTTGTTTCAAAACTGTATGTTTCTTTCTTCTTCTAAACACAAAAGAAGAGTTGACATTAGCCACTGGCTTCCATAGTATTTCCCCCCCCAAATTATGTAAGTCAATGGCTACCGCTAACTGTTTGGTTACCTACATTATTCAAAACATCTTTTTTTGTGTTCAAATGCTGAAAGAAATTTAAACAGGTTCGAAACAACTTGAGTGCAAGCGAAAAATGATTAATTTTTTTATTTTATGTGCACTGTTTCTTTAAGAAAACGGTCACCTAGCGGTAGTCCCAGTGAGACGGGTTTGCTGGGACGAGATGGTTCGCTGATGCCGTACTTGTTGACAGAACGAACACGGTAAGTGTACGACTTTCCCTTCTGCTGGTCGAACGCAGTAAATCTCGTGGACAGAACGGTCATGTCCATACTGGCCAGATGCCAGCTCTCCTTCCCTGTTAGGGACTGAAATAAGCAGCAATTAAAACAGTCATCTTCACATTAATGTATTCTTAATTATTACAGTACATTTAAGCTAAACAGTATGTGTGTCCATTGAATCAAATATATTTCTGTCTAAATTCTGCTATATGTTTTTTTATATGTAGTTTTAATTTTAATCTAGAAATTACACTTGCATAAAGTAAAACAAAAACAACAAAAAAAACATACTGGTTTACACACACACTTACTACTATATGCAAGTGCAGTTTCTCTAATTTCTAGTGTGTATATTTACTTTTTTATATATAATTTATGTTAGGACACTTTATAGTTAAAAAATACATATAAGAAATCCAGAAATTAGTTTTTTTATGTGTGTCCGTACCCTTGGAAATTTTAATTATTATTCAATATATTATATATAATTTATGCAAGTGCAATTTTATGGGTTAAAATAATAATAATAAAATTACATATAAAAATATCCTGATTAGAAATTTATTTTTATTAAAAAATAAAAGGTAAAAAAGTAATATATAACATAAATAAATAAATACTATAAATTACATTTGCATATATATGGTTGCATATATATTTAAGCCATATAAGGTTTACGTACACTGACTACTTTATTCAAGTTAAAAACTACAATTTCATATATGTATATATATATATATATATATACACATATACATTTACACACACACACACACATCAGAAATTAGACAGAAATAGGTTTTAGCAGTTTCTGTGTTGCCTGAGAATTTCGAATATTACATATTTTTTGTATAATTCTATGTTTTAACTATAAATTACACTCGCACAAAGTAGCAGGTCTCCATGAAGATAAAGTATTGCAATATCCTCTATAGTAAAACGTGCCCGGTGGTAAATGGGAATTTAAATCTTTTTCATATATATGTATTTCTGCCCCTACAATTTTGATGAACTAGACAGTTTTATTATGGTTCTTCTTATAAAAAGTCCAATAAAGCGTATGTCCTGTGGCAGTGTGCGCTTTCTTCTGCTCATTACAGAGTCGGCGAGCGGCTGGAGCTCTTTCTTCTGCCTGATATTGGACGATTCGACCTCCTCTGCTCTGTGAGCGAATCACTCCCAGCACTTTTACACTGTGAGTAACAACGAGATGATCTCAAACTTTAAAACTGCCTCGAAAACCAGAAGGATCTTGACCTTTTTCCAGTGCTGGAGGCCATAGACATCAAAAACTGAGGAGCTAAACTTTAAAACCGCTTTTTGTGTTAAGCCTCTTGGGGCATTTTATTTGCTCTGTAACATTTTAACTTTCTAACAAGTTCATTTAATGTCTGCTAGGGTTACTGGATTTGCACAGAATGCAAAGAATACATAGAGATAGTCATGCAATGCAAGAATGCATTTTAAAAGTTGCATTTTAATGCTCGCAAGCTAAATTTTAATGTCCAACATTAAAGATGACGTAATGTTGTTTTTAATTCTTGCATAGCAATGCTGCTTGCAACAGCAATTTCATAGTTCGATTCCCTAATAAAAATATATGTACTGTAAAGCACTGTAAATGTTATAATTAAAAAATAATTATTAGGATGATTAGAGTTAGTTTTCATATAATTAACCTATACATTGTTTTTATTATTAACTAAAATAATTAAAGTAATTTTCAACAAGTGAAAAAATGGAACAAATAAAATAATAAAAAATATATATGAAAAATATATCAGAAAAAACTTAAAAACTAGAGATGCTGTCTTGGCAACTAACTGAAATAAATAAATAAATAAGTACTTTAAAATTACAAATTAAATGCATAAATTACAACTAACTAAAAAAATACTACAACAAACTGAAATAAAAAACTTAAAAACATAAAAATAAAACCTGCTTAAAAAATTAAGTAAATATTAGATTATAAAAATGTAAATAAAAGAAAATAGATTGTGTTAGGCAGTTACGTGAAATAAATAGGATTAGGTTAAAGTACTTGAAAATTATTCATACTGAAATGAAATGTAAAAAAAAAATTATAAAAGACAAAAACCAATAAAATAATGAAAAAAGCGTGCAACAAAATTATTAAAACAAACTCTAAAATAAAACCAAATTCAAAATATTATTATAATAAAAACATAAAAAAATAAATAATATTTATAGTAAAAAAAATAATATTAAGATAACACTGAACCCATTAAACCCAACATTTACATTTGTACATTTATTCATTAATATGCCTTATCCAAATCAACTTACCAATGTGGAATAAAACAAACAAACCAGTTCTGTCCAACTAACTACAACGAACTAAGCGCCTAATAGTTTTGTGCGTGGGTCGCAGACATGCATACATAGTCTAAAGAGACGATTCAGTCTGCTCAAAGTCACCCCAGCAAACCGAAGCAACATCTCAGAAAAACAACAAGTGCTTTGAAGTGGAAAGGAAAGGCATAACACGGATGAGCTGCATTAAGGTCTCTGTGCTTTTAATGAACCGTTGGCTTTGCACCTGCTGCCACCCAGATACAGCTTCCACGGTCTCTAATTAGCCAGCTAGTCAAAGTGCAGCTTTAATTTGGCTCGCTGTGTAAAGCCAACGCGACTGTAAGGCCTGCAGTGGAGAGTAAAAACGACAAGTGAGGGAGCGCAGGAGCCCGCGGGGCCTGTCTTAATGAGCAAGCTGCAAGCTGTGCGTGGGACGAAGGTCAGCTCTCACCCGCTCCACAGCGTAGGTGAGAGGCTCTCTGCCCCGCGGATCCGGTTCAGTCCAGCTCAGCACGGCGTAGGTGTCGCTAAGCTCACAAACACACACATCGGTGGGAGAGAACGGCACTCGGATCTGACCTGAGGATGGCAGAGAGAAGAGACTGTGAACATACAGCATGCAGAGAAGAGCAGGAGAGTGAGGGACTCATGGAGAACGGGTAAAGGCATGGTCACGCTACACTGAAGAAAAAAACAAGATTCACTGAATTTACTACATTCTTTTAAGCTAAGAAGTTACAATCAATTTCTTTTAGCTACATTCAAATAAAATTGATCTTTTTTTAATGTTTTTGAATATTAAAAGGGGTCATATGATGTTGCTAAAAAGTACATTATTTTGTGTATTTGGTGTAATGCAATGTGTTATTTTCCACATACTGTACATTATTGTTTCTCCTTTAAGGCCCGCCTCCTGAAATGAGTCGATTTGTACAAAGCTCATCGTTCTAAAAAAGCGAGGTGTGCTCTGATTGGCCAGCTGTCTGCATTCATCATCGGAGAAACAACAAACAACAAGCAATACCCTTCACTGCTCAAAACTCACGTTTGAATAGTAAGTAGCAGCTTCTTTTAATAAGAAAACCTAACTTACTTAAA
>JAUMHE010000068.1:20888877-20901809 GCA_032359235.1 Enteromius mattozi | reverse complement strand
TAAAATATATTCACACAGAAAACAGTTATTTTAAATTGAAATAATATTTCACAATATTACAGTTTTTTTTTTTTTAAATCTAATAAATGCAGCCTTGATGAGCAGAAGAAACATATTTAAAAACCATTAAATGTTCTACTGTTCTAAAACTTTTGAACGGTAGTGTATATCAACATTGGATTAAAGTGGATTAAAAAAGTTAATCAAAAAGTTGTCCTAAGACAAAAGAACGTGTTGGCTTTAGGTTTTAGTGTAAAATTTTGATCCACTTCAAATCTTGACTATATGTATATATAATGTAATTCTTAATAGCTATTTTTCACAATTATTTCAATGTATATATATTTTCTTTTTTATTTCTGTTTGAGCTATTTTAGTACAAATTAAACATTATGCTTCACTTTCTACTTCTTTCAGATAACATTTATTTCAAGTAAATATTATTTTTTTTAATGGCTTTATGAATAATTACCCTGGTCCACTTAAGCATCACACAAGCATACTGCACTATTTTTATAAGCATAACAATAAAAAGAAACACACTCTAAACTAGATGTTGCATGTTTGTAATTGAATATTTAATTAAAGTGCATTGTAAACTACAGACCAGACACATCAGCATCCAGACGACACAAATCTGTGATCTGACTTCAGGCCAAGTGATCTGCAGGCTGTGGATCATCTTCTCTCTCATCACGACTCAAAGCTACCGTGTCCTGACTGAGACACAGCTTTGAATTCATGGAGCGAGCGCTGGAGAAGACGGAGATCTGAGGTCCTCAGAAACCATCGCTGACTCTCCTCCAGCGCTCCGTCACAGTCACAATCAGAATCTGGTCCATGTCACGACTGAAGCTGTGTCTTATGAACATCAACATCAGGTCTGGAGGTCTGTGTATCTGACCAGTGGAAGTGTTTGTGCATTATTTCTAAAACTATGCAATATACATAAGAAAAAAGCAAAGATAATATGTTGCAATATGCATCTGATACTGAGGACTTGCTGAGGTATATATATAGTGTGGCGGAAAGCCCGATAGGAGATCAGCGTCGCCCTGGAAACTCACGACCAGCACCTGGAAATCGTCAGCGCGGGCCAATCGGTCACAGCGTGGCAGATATATAAGAGGAGCTGGAATGTCAGACTGGTGAGACTCATCTCCAATGCAGTGTGACTTATAGTCTCTGTGTTTTCCCACCAGAGGATACGCCGTGACCGATTGGCCCAGAGGACCCACTGAGAGCACTGGCACACTGGACACCACGACCTGGGAAGAGAGAGGAACACACGAGCACTCACCGCACCCATCCACCTTTATCGGCTTTATCACTGTTTGTTCACCGGTTCCTTTAATAAATCCACCCTCCGGGGTTCACAAACAGTCTTGCCTTGTCATGTTGTTCTTCACCGAGTTCACAGTGGTGGAGAATGCAGGCAAGTTAAACGGGTGTAAGAGCACCGACAGGCAAGACTATCACTGTTTGTTTACTCCGCCATCTTACCCCAATCACTCACTTCCTCTTCCTGTCTCTCAGGCATGTGCTCCTCCCCAGAAAGGATGGAGGAATTATTAAGACAGCTCACCGAGGTTGGCGTCCGCCAGCAGCAGTGCTCTGACCGCCTTGTGGAGCGTCACGAGAGTGTGGAGGAACAACTTGCGGAGCTCTGTCGCCACCCGAACCACCCAGCTACCTGACCCGAGAGTAGCAGTGAGCAAGCTCCTTGCAAAACTAACTGCCGATGATGATGTGGAGTCGTATTTAAAAATGTTTGAAGCCACCACCACCGCCGAAGCCTGGCCAAGGGAAGTCTGGGCGTCGGTGTTGGCACCCCTCCTTCTCCTTACCACCCACCGCCATTACTGGCGCTTGAACGAAGTCTCAGAATTCGATGGCTACCCCATGCCCCGGGTGGATGAGCTCCTGGAGCGCCTGGGAAGGGCCCGGTACATCACAACACTGGATCTGACAAAAGCATTCTGGTAAGTTCCCCTCTCTGACGAAGCCAAATCAAAAACGGCATTCTCCACTCCTTCCGGTCACTGGCAGTACAGGACCCTTCCCTTCGGCCTCCACGGGGCCCCAGCCACATTCCAACGGCTGATGGATGTCATCCTCCGGCCCCATCAAAGCTACCCCGCTGCCTACCTCAACAACATAGTGATCTACTTGGAGGCATGGGAGGACCACCTGGAGCGCCTCCAGAGGCTGCTGTCCGAACTTCGCCGGCTGGACTCACCGCCAACCCCCGCAAATGTCACCTTATGTATGTGTGTGTCTTCAAGAAAAAGAAGAAATTTAGATTTTTTTTGCCATTTTAATTAGGTTTCATTTATTCATTACTGTTTTTCTTCAATTTTAGTTTGAGTTATTTTAGCAACTTAACTAAATGAAAATGCAAAATGAGGTCATTTTTATTTACTTTCAGTATATTATTATTACTTTTTAATGGTTTTAATGTCAGGAAACTATAATAACGATAATGATTTGAAAAATAAATCTTTTGTAACAAATTGTTTTCTGTTGATGTTTGAGTGAAATATGATGCGCACATGTTTTTGTGAGATTCACCCTCATAGCATTTAGAGCTATTGTGATATGAATGATTCAATTCCTAGGTTCATTAATGACCTCAGATTTCAGAATGAATTAATGTCACCTATGTTCTCATGATCATAAATAACTAGCAACGTCCTTCTGCTTCACCAACAACCTGGTGTTTGTGAAAGGATGACACCACTGACTTCATCCTAACATCCCTCGTTCATTCAGAGAGGGTTGAGACGGGCCTGTGAGTGAAGCTCTGCGGATGTGAGACGACTTCAAACGTCAGCCATAAATGAGCGAGAGACGCAGCATTATCAGAATCACACAGCTATACAGCGCAAGGTGTTCTTCGTCTCCATGGAAGAAAGGAAACTAATTACCGAGCGCTGACAGCAGGATCGATATCTGCTCGGATCCCATGGAAACTGAGCTCTGGAGAAGAGCTGAACGCTTGCAGACGCTCTCTGATCATTAGAGGACAAGTCTGACCTCACAGACTCACGAGTGCTAACCTGAACCACATCCCTCACATACACACTCACACACTCAATTCTTATTTTTATATTTGATCATATTTTATCACATGAAAATATTTGTTGTGCAACTCTTGGAGTGATTTGCATTGATACATGACAATGTTAAAGTGTCCCTATTATAGGTTATGAAAGATTGATATTTTGGTTTTAAGAGTCCCTAACAACAGGTTGACATGGCATTCAAGCTCCAAAAACACTTTCACTGTCTTATAATATGCATTTATTTTATGTATATATATATATATATTTTTTTTTTTTACCTTTTTAAGTGCCCCTATTATGGACTTTTGAAATGCAGTGTGTAACAGCTCTAAGTGACTGAAAATATCCTGCAGAGTTTTAAATCTGAAAGTGCACCGTGTATAAAGTTATGGTCTCTCAAAAGAAAGAGTCAACTCTGAATCATTGAAACGAGGTGTTTTTAAAACGAGTCTCGAGCCGTTTCATGATGACGTCAACATAAACAAGTCTTTTCGTGTTAGTCTGAATGAAAATGCAGATTCATTCTTCACCACTAGATGCCGCTTTTGGTGCATTAAAAAAGCTCACAAACACTGCTTTAAAAGAAATCAACCAATCACCGGAGGGGTTTGGAAAAATGAATCATTGAACGAATTGTTTAGGAGTCATTTAGCAAGTAAGGTAGATATAAAGAAAATGAATGTGTTTTTTATCTTGCATGTATGCTAACCTGTTGTTGGGGACTCTCAAAACCAGAATATGAACCTTTTATAACCTTTAATAGAGACTTTTTAATGACTCCCAAGCGATTTGCTCAACGATTCATTTTTCCAACAGTTGCTATTTTTAATGCACCAAAAGTGGCATCTAGTGGTAAAGACTTGCCAATTCGTATGAATTTGTACGAATGACCTAAACCTAACCCCGCCCCTAAACCTACCCGTCACTGGGATTTAGACAAATCATACAAAATCATACGAGTGAGGTCGACGAATTTGTACGAATTAGCATGAATTTGCCATCTTGTACAAATACCTACAAATTGGTCGTGAGACTGTTTTGGAAATTTCCATCCATTTAGAGTACACCGTTTTAACATAAGCTTTCTACTAAACGTATGTGATGTGGCATGTTTTAAATAGACAGGAACAACTCCTAACTCAAGGCATTTATTAAATTTAGTGTCGGATACTTCTTTAAATAACCAGTTGGTTTGAGTTATTTATGTCATTTAAATATCAGGATACTAAAGATAGAGGCTCCTTTTACACTCCCCTCATTCTCACTGCTGTCTGAGAGAAACAATAGAGATCTCACTCAAATCTCATGTGATTCTTCATTTCCTGCAGAATAACAATCCAGACAGCTTGATTACACTTGGATCGATTTGGTCTCTGCCCGACGGATTGAATCACTGACCTCGAGAAATGTTTTTCTAAATTCCATTTACCGTGACATTTTCCTTAACTATTGATTACGGCGACGCTGAAAGCATGTCGAATAAAAACAGCTCCTGTAAAATGCAAAAAAGGGCAATTATCCGGGCGCTAAAAGACTTTGATATTGAAATACCGCCGCTAGACAGAGAAAAGGCAAGCTGCATGCATTACATGCAAGACTGTGAAACTGTTACCCTTCAGGGTATGAGAAATGATCAAAATATGCAGTGAAATGCTGCTTCAGATACCGAACGAACCACACAGACAGGAGGAAGGCCTCAGGGAATTCAGCTTCTGAACAAAAAGAGACAACAAGGTAAAAGCGCTCGTAACTTTTAAGTCACTTAAGATCTTCCGCCGCAAAGCTTTTAAACAATGTCAAAATCTCAGTGAACTCAAAGCCAGAGCCCAGAAGCTGCAGAGCTGCACAATCAAACACAGCTTGCCTCAGAAGCCTTCTCTGCTTTCTTTAGAAACTATTGAATCCTCACAGTATCTGCTGTGGCATATATATATATAGAGAGAGAGAGAGAAAGAGAGAGAGAGAGTTGGGCCGTGCATCAAAAATGCATGATATACTTGCAATCATTTTGCTGGCAATTAAAAATTATGCAACACTTTTAATTGCATGAGGATTTAAATGTGCTTTTTTATCCATAAAAACAGATGTTTAATGCACGAGGGCGTTAAAGCATTGCAGTTTAATGGAAAATGTCATTTTCGCCCTTATTTATTCACCCTCACATCGCTCAACCCGTAGGCTGTTATTACTTTCTGTAAAGATAAAAAGAGAGATTTTAAATCAATTTATGCATCTCTGTCTCAAAACAACAGTCACCGTCAAGCCCCAGAAATAACAAAAGAAGTACAATAAAAGAAACAGTGCAAACTTAATAAATACATCCATTTGTTGTGCTTTTATTTTACAGTTTCTTTTCCTCAAAAATAACTGCTGAAAAATCAGTGCAAAGCAATAAAATGAATACAGTCTAATGCTTTTGTAGTTTCAGCTTTGACCTTTTTATATCTCCTGCTGTTTAGTACAGAAAGTGATATAAATGTTAAGATATAGGGATTAACATTGCCACTAGAAAATTACAAAATTTGCACAGATATTTAAAACGCAGGGGAAACATGTGTTGAGTTTGTAATATGAAGAAAAAACTCTTAAAAACTAATTAAGATTCCGACCAACTTTCATGAAAATATTTGACAGACATATAATTTGCATTAAATGCCCTTATAAAAGGTCAAATTTGGCCCTTGGAAGTGAGTTTCAGGGACATTACTTCACATAATTTCTTCCTACAACTTTTTTTAACAGCATATCTTTCTGAAAAGCAATGCAATCCAATGACAAAAATAAATAAATAAATAAAATAAAATAAATAAAAACAATAAAAAAATAAAGCTATAAAAAAGATCAGAAAAAACAATTAAGATTCTGATAAATTTCAATAGAAATATTTTACATAAATACACATATTTTACATAACAGGCCTTCATAAAACAAAACAATACAATCCAATAAAATGCTATGCAATGCAATTATGAAATAAAATAAAATAACAGAAATAAAATAAAATAAAGTACAAAAAATTTCAGAAAAAACTAATTAAGATTCTAATAAAATTTTACATAAAATGTCTTCATGAAGGGTAAAACCTACAACAAGATGCAATCAAATGCAATGCAATAAAAATAAACTAAACTAAACTAAAAAATAAAATAAAGCACTAAAAAAGGTCAGAAAAAACAATTAAGATTCTGATAAAAATTTAATGGTAATATTTGGCAAATAGATTTTACATAAACGGTCCTCATAAAGGGTAAAACTTACAAAACAATGCAATCAAATGCAATCAAATGAATACATTTTAATGGAAATATTTGACATAAATAAACATATTTTACATTAAAGGCCTTTATAAAGGGTAAAACTCGCAAAACTTGGGAGAAATTGTGTGCGGTGTGTGAATACAGAGTAGTTCTAGACTAAATGTGAATGTGCATTAATTCATCTCACTCTTAAAAAAAAGATTTAGTATTCATCAAAATGCATATTGTATATGCAATATTGTAATGCATTACTTTTAAAAGTAACTTTCCCCAACACTGGTCATGAGTCTCAATCACAGCACAACACTGAGCACGTCATTCTGACTGAATAGAGAAACACATTCATGTGTAGCAGATGCTTGAATCATCATCAGTGTCAGCATCTTCAGTCTTCAGAGACTTCCGAGAGTCAATGACAACATGAACTCAGACAAACGGCCGCAGGACTTCATTTGTCAGAGAACATCAGTGAAGTCCAGCCTGAGCAGGACTTCAGAAAAAATGCTCAAACCTATTCGACGTGATGTCAGCCGTGGGCTGTTATGGCATGTTTTCCATCGGGGACAGGGGAGATCAATACCGCGGTGAAAACCTGGATCATTGCTGCTTAATTCAATAAGCAGAACACACCTTGAAGGCGTCCCGGAGGATTTAGCTCCATCAACTGAAGCCTCGTGAGAGTAGACGCCTTGCCCCGGAGCCAAGCTTGCACAGAGACAACAAATCACCCATCCTGTTCACTATCAAGGGACCGACGGAGACAAACGACACCAGAGTTCAGATTGTGAGAGAGGCGGAGCTTCACACACATTAAAGGCCAACTCTGTCTTCATCATTACTAACAGCAGGCTGTACAGTAATGTATGTGTTCAGGAAAACTCTGATGTTATTATAGTTAACTAAAGCTATTAAGACATTTTTGTTAACTGAAATAAAGCTGTTAATACATTTTGCATGCTAATTTAAATGCATCAGGGTTTTTATTGATAACTGAAACTAAAACTATTGAGATCATTTTGTTTATTGAAATAAATATAAAAATAAATTTTGCATACTAGTTCACTTCCTATCAGGGTTATTCGTTTTAATATTTTAATTATTTTTTTTTAATTCTATTTTTCACTTTCTTTCATAGGATTTTCAAGAACTTCAACTATTTATACATTTTTGTTAATTAAAATTAAGATGAAATAACTTTTGCATACTAATTTATGCTTACTATAAGGGTTATTACTGTTAACAAAGAATAAAACTATTTAAAAAATCGAGTTATCATTTTTGAATTTTAGTCTTTACTTACTATCAAGATTATTATTGATAACTAAAACTTTAGATTTTTGTTAATTTAATTTAATACATTTTTATTTAATAAAATATTGCATAGAAGTTTGAACTTACAAACTGGGTTATAACTGTAAATTAGAAATAACATTATTAAAAATCAGTTAACTGAAATAAAGCTTCCCTAAAATAAAATATAAATATTACATTAATCAATATAACTTTTATTTATTTTGTTTATT
The DNA here is from genome assembly GCA_032359235.1 of Enteromius mattozi. Classification (NCBI taxonomy): domain Eukaryota; kingdom Metazoa; phylum Chordata; class Actinopteri; order Cypriniformes; family Cyprinidae; genus Enteromius; species Enteromius mattozi. Next base: position 20,893,964 of record JAUMHE010000068.1, on the reverse strand, counting down.
TTGCTTTGGAAAATGTTTAAGTTAAATCACTAAAATTATTAGCTGGAAACAAATAAAATCTAAAAATAAAATAAAAATAAAAATGGATTAAATCTAAAGTATAAAATACACATAAAATTACTCCCAAAATAAACAAATTAAAATAACACATAAAAAATAAATAAACAAATAAATAAAATAAATCCAGTTCAAAATATGAATACAAACTCTAGCAGTTTATAAATAATACTTAACAATAAGACTTGTAAGAGTCCTGTGATTTATAAGCAGATGTGAACTGGATGATGTGAACTGTAAACCTTATGTTTTCACACTTGTTTATGTTGTTATTTAAGTGACAAAGGCTACACAGGTTTGTTAGTATGTTAACTTCTCTAATGTCACCAAAGAGAAGTGTTAACTTCCCAAAACGGTGAACACTAAGTGCTTTGTGTGGTCAGAGACAATATTCCCTCAAAACTCACAAGATCATTTAACACAAACTGTTTAACATCGCATTAAACCAACACAGATTTAACAGCGGTGTGTTAACAATGAGTGCTTCATGTTTAGTCTACAGCTATAGCTATGCACTTCAATCACAGATAGCTGGCTAGATAGGGTGCTAACCTGCTACTCACAGTTTTGAGTTTACTAGTATTTTCACCAACTGAAAAAATGTGTAATTCCATCTTTTGCTGTAGTGTGTCAGCAGGAAATATCAGTTTACATTTTCAAAAATTCATTTCACCATTAATTGTACAATAATCCAGCGAGATTTGTGTCTGCTGCACACAGAGATCTGATCTGATCATCATCAGTCGGTCTGAAATGACATGAAGAGGACAAACTGAGACAGACTAAATTAAGAAGAACTGTGGAGAACAACGTCTCCAAGATGCTTAGAAACCTACCTGCAAAGCTGCAGGACTGCTTGAAGATTTAGGCACTTGTGTAAAAATTCTGTGTTTACAGTAAGTCGCTTTGCATAAAAGCATCTGCCAAATGCTGTTGTTGTAAATATTATATATAACACATCTATTTCCCCAGATATTATTGTTTATGATCCTGTAGACTGCAAAGGTGTAGAGTACCTGAAACCCATACATGAATAAAAGTATCTGAAAAGATACATAAGTACAGTAATTAGTTACATTTACTCAAGTACTTTACACCTCTGGTAGAGTGAAGTAGCCTATAGTGATTTGCTGCATTTTACAGCAGCTTTGAATGTGGCACAGAATTCAGCCTCGTAGCTGTATGTTTTATAATAAAGGGTGTTAAAGAAGCATCAATGTCACACGCGGTCCGTTCCCGGAGCCTCCCGTGGAGTTGATGGCTTGTGAATGACTAGTTTGCTCTCGAGAAAAGCAGCGAAGCACAGCAGTGAGTCCATTTCAACAGCTCTGGTTCTGGAAAGATTTCTTCCATTTGTTTTCTTCATATGCACAACTGAAAGAGCTTCAGTAGAGTTCAAAGCCATGAAGCGAACCATCCAGCTCTGAGATGAAGCACAGCTTTGATTTAAAGTCAAAAAAGAGTTTGAAAAAGTCTTGGATTTAATTAACTTCTTCTGTGGTGCATCTCAAATGACGCAACTGAATCAAACTATTGACTATAAAATAGTGATTTTGAAAAAAATCTTCACCGTGGTGGGTTTTATGAAAGATGATTTATTCATTCCTTAGCTTGAGGACAAAGATGTCAGAAACACAGAGGTCATCGACTGACTTTCTTTGTCAATATTTCTCTGCTCACTATCTTCTCAACTCTACCTGAAAGATGTCACAGCTTTAAGAAGCGTCTCTCATGCAAGCAGTTGAATCGTATATATACAGCCATGGCCACAAATATTGGTACCCTTGGTAAATATGACCAAAGGCGGCTGTGAAAATTAATATGCATTGTTAATCGGTTTGATCATTAATTAAAAAAAATCACAAAAATCTAACCTTTCATTGGATATTAAAATGAGGGGAAATATCATTATAAGGGCAATTTCCAATCATAAAAAAACATAAAATGTCTGGAAACGGCTTGGAAGAGGACATGTGTCGATATCATCTTAATGCACGGCGAGAAGAAGAGTTTGAGTGACCAAAGAGTCTTCAAGGATCACAGCTGGAGAATTGCAGAAAACAGTTGAGACTCTGGGTCAGAAAACCTTAAAAAAATAGTCAAACAGCCCCTACATCAGCACATGTTGTTTGGGAGGGTTTCAAGAAAGATTGTCCTCACTCATCCAAAAACAATCTCCAGCATGTTCAGTTGTCAGACAGGACTGGAACTACAAATGAGACTGGCTTCTATGATCAGATGAAACTAGCAGCAAACACTCAAGATGGGTTTGGTGAACACAGGGATAAAATGTACTCCAGGTCTACAACAAAATATACTGCTGTATTTTTTGTGTTGTGGGCCTATATTTCTGCTGGAGGTCCTGGACATCTTGTTTAGACACATGGCATCATGGATTCTATCAAATACCAACAAATAATAAGTGACTGACTCTGTTAGAAATCACATAATGGGCCATGTTTGGATCTTTCAACTGTATAATAATCCAAACACAAGCATCAAAAACAACACAAAAATGGGTCACTGAGCACAAAACCAACCTGAACCCTGTAGAAAATGAGGTGGGGTGAACTGAAGAGAAGCAGCACCAACATGGAGCAGGGAATCTGAAGGATCTGGAGAGATTCTGGATGAAGGAACGGTCTCTGATCTCTTGTCAGGTGTTCATCAGGCATTATAGGAGAAAAATTAGAGCTGTTAAACTGGCAAATGGAGGTTTCAAAAAGTATTGAGTAAAAGGGTGTGGTTAATTTTTTTAATAAAAGATCAAAAGGATTAACTATGCAAATTAATTTTCACAGCCTTCTTTAATCATATTTACCAAGGGTGCCGATTTTTGGCCATGACTTTTTAAAGTATATATGTATATATATATTTATATATAAGTTATGTTTTTATGCAATTTTATTTCAGGAAACAAATATGTTTTTATTTTTGGTTGACTATGATGACCAAAGTAAAACCAAAAGCTTAAAGCTTAACTGTAATGCACACTGTGTATTAGTATGCCAACCGTGTTTCTCTCTGAATATAATATCTTTAAGAGTAATGGGGCGGATAAGGGCAGAACATTGTACAAACACAATTAACCTCATGTGCAGTCCATCATGCTAATACAAACACCCAGTGTTATGAGATATTTTTTTAAATAGCTCAGTTACACAGGATCAGATGGTGACTGAACTCAGTGAGCATCAACACCGTACAGCTAATATAAATATCCTGACGAGACAAATGGCAGGTTTCTATTGCTTTAATGCATTTATATTACGTCCTGCTTGGTTTAATCCTAAATGACAAGACACAGGTGGCAAGAAAATGGAAAGCGGCGGCCGGATACGTGTCTGTCTGCCCTAATTACCTAAGATGAGTCTGGAAAAACAGCGGGTGTTTGTAATGTACACACACTAGCAGGTGAGCGGTCCAAAACACCTCTGGTATATACACAGAACAAACCCAGAAATTTGCATTAATAAAAAAATAATCCACTGGAGGCTGTTACAGTAATCCGCTTCACATCCAGCACAACAACACACTTTCATTTAGGCAAAATCACTTTAACACACGGCCTCGAGTGGCTTATTGTTTCTGAACAAGCAGACACCAATGTTCAATAAACATGCTTTTATTAAAGGAATATTTAACCTAAAAATAATAATTCTGTCATCATTTACTCACCGTTGTGTCAGTCCAATCCTGTATGAGTTTACAGTTTCTTTCTTCTGTGGAAGATAAAATAAGATATGAGTGTTGTTTCGTATGGATGAGGATCATAGCAATTAATTCAAAATTATTGGTTAATTTTAATTTACTGAATTGAACAATTTTTTACCCAGTATTTGTGAGCTATGCATACAGCAAAGTACTGCATTAGCATAATTCAAAACCTGACATATTAAATAATTGTCAAAAAAACAAAACAAAACATTTTTTTTTAATGGAACAGTTTATAGAAACCTTAAAGAAAGAAAGAAAGAAAGAAAGAAAAAAAACTGTGCCGTATGTGTTTCTTAAATTACCATATTTAATAAATTCAGGTATGAATTAAAATGAAGTAAAATGAATGAATAAATGAAGTAATTAAGTAATTCATTAATTTGTAATTGTAACTTGTAAATTGACTTTTTTCTCTGCAATCTGAGTTTGAAAAGCTGAAAAAATTGGATAAAATTATGAGCTAAAGTTGCAATGACTTTGTGACAGGCTTCTATAATCAGTCTTTTATGACTCATATAGTAGGATAAAGTGAAAATATGAAGGAATAACAGCTTGATTCTATATTCAAAGGCCCAAAATGAGCCAAAATAAGCAATTTGGCACAGATGCTGATATTAATATGATGCAATTCTGATGCTTGTAATGTATATCACTGAGATATTTAACGAATATCATTAACAACGAATGTGATATCAATTAATTTAAAACAGTACAGCAGATACTGACATAAAAAGATCTCAATATATCCAAAACATATAATATAAAGCAATGCTGGTTGAGCAATGAAGAAATAAAGGCTCCTCAGAAGATGTGAGATGTTTTGGAGGCTTGTGAAGATTATATCTCTGCTGAGGAACAGTGAAAGTAAAGCTTTGAAACAATCCTGATGATCAGATTTGAGATTCACTGATTTCTCTGAAAAATATCTTTAACTTGACTTCTCTAAAATATCTTTTACTTCATAAAAAAAGGCTGACCTATCAATCAGATGACAAAAAGCATGTAGCATGTTTTTCAGCATTTAAGGTCTTAAAGGGGTCATATGATGTGATTTCAAATTTTCATTAGTGCATAGGTAAGATCCATAAAGCTGTAAAGACTAAAGTTTCAAAACCAAAGAGATATTCTTTGTAAAAGTTATGACTTGTCCACACCCCCTAAAACAGCTCATTTATACACGCCCCCACTTTTCTACGTCAAAGAGTGGGTTTATTTTCAAACACCACCCAAATGTTATGCAAAGAAAGAAGGCGGAGCTATTATTCTGGCTGTAGTGTTGCTGCGGGCGCCATGTTCTGGAGACGCTGTGTGTC
>JAUMHE010000068.1:20853065-20878261 GCA_032359235.1 Enteromius mattozi | reverse complement strand
ATAACATAGATTAAAAAATGTTATATATATATATATATATATATATATATATATATATATATACAGTATATAATATATATAATTGAATAGTTCTGCCATAAATAAAACTTCTGTCATTAGTTACTCTTTTTCAAATCGATTAGATTTTTTCCTCTTCTGTGGAGCACAAAAGTATTATTTTTAAGGAATATTCAGATTTTTCTGTTTAATAAAAGTGAATGGGGAGTTATGCTGTCAAGCTTGAAAATAACTTAAAAGTACCTTAAAAATAGCGCAGATGACTCATAAAACTAGTTCACATGACTCATAACAGCAAGTTTTCTGAAGCCACATGATTGTGTGAGGAGCAGAACCAAATTTAAGTCATTTTCTGAAAATACAGAGCTCTGTGATGAAGAAGAAGAAGCAATGTCCAAAATTGTAAACAAATGTTTTTTGGGTCTGTTCAGTGAATCAGTTCATCCAGTTCACTCTGTGAATGATTCATTCATGAATCTGGTTCTCAAGATCAACTTGAAGTGACGGAGGAGATGATATTGAGTTTATTAATCACAGAAAACTATTTTACAACTTTAGAAGATTAGAGTCATGAGTTAAATGGACTATTATGATAAGGTGTTAAATACAACACATATATAAGAAGTCTGTTGTGTCTCAGGTACAATGCATTCAGAAAGAACCCAAGCTTCAGCTATGTACTGAGTACTGGATACTTATGCAAATTTCAGTTTTTTCTTTTTAATAAATGTACAGATATTTCTAAAACTCTCTTTTAACTTTATCATTATAAGGTACTGTACAGAGTGTATATTAATGAGAAAAAAACTTGAATTTAAACAATTGTAGTATCAGGCTGCAATTTAACAAAATGGAAAACAGTGAAGGGGGTCTGAATACTTTCTGAATGCACTGTAAATGCAAAGGTGTGTCTTTAATGTTAATCGAACAACAAAAGAATTAGAAAATAACTACTGAAAATAAACACTAGCTAACTTTAGGGTTAGTTTACACTTCAACAATGTAGTAAAAATTGAAAAGTTTGCCTACAGACATCAAATTCTAACCAGTTAACGCAATTAGCTACCTTTTTTTTTTTGATAGAGTAATGCAAAAAGTAACTTTGGCTAATAAGCAATGCTGCCTGATTCTAACTCAAACCCTCAGCATATGCTGTTGCTTTGTGTCTAGACGAGCAGAAATGAAAGCTGCTGGTCTCTTTATCATTTTCCGCTTCACGTTCAAATGTAAATAGCGCAATCTTATTTCGCAATATTAGATCAAAAGATCGTAAAAAAAAATATTTTGTTGTAGTTAAATGTTAGGTTTAGATATGCAAACAAGTTATTATTTAATGAAATATAATATATATGTATATATATATATATATATACACAATTTGCATACATTTCTAGTACAAAAATTAAAACACTGGATGATGTCAGTTTCAAAAATCTTGTTTATTTAGTTTTTTTTAATTTTATATTTTGACTTTTTTTTTTTTTTTTTTACTATATTAGAGCCAAAAGTTTTTACAGAAGGAATATCTCATTTTTGTCACTCCATAATTCAGAAAATGCTAAGAATGGAGAGAATTTTCACAATTTTGGGAGGATTAAAATGTTTTTTATGTAAATTATATATGATCAAACCCCTCTGTAAAAACCTTCAGGATATAGACAGAAATAAAAACGTAAAATCTGGTGTGTGTCAGTGCTACTGAAGTGGAGATTTATGGCTCAGTGTAGGAGAAAAAAATTCATTTTAAGATAACAACCTTGGAAAATATAGTGTAATTGAAATCTATTGACACATAAAATAAACACTTAAGAGTGTCTTTCTTTCCACTAGTCTGAAAAAACACTTTATGAAAAAAACAAAACAGTGTCTCCCCTTAAAAGTAGAAACACATTTGCATTTTTGAAGATTTGACAACAAAAAATGATATCTGTATTGTTTTCACAAACTTGCATACTAAAACAGGTTTTCAAAGTTTGCATTTTGTTTCCCAAGTTTATGATTTCAGGCTTTCTACTTCAAAAGTGCATGCTCAATTTAATGTGTTACTTGTCTATTCTTTATGGTTTCTTGCAAAATTTACAAAAAATAAAAACAAAAAATAATTTTCCCAAAACAATCAGCCCTCCATGAGCGTGACAGAATTGTCTTTTTTAGGTGAACTTTCCCTTTAAATTGCACAACATCCATGCAGTTTTGGGACTCAGGCACTAAGAACAATAAAGAATTCCAATAATATCTGAATTATATATGTAATAATACCTATACTATCTTTCCTGCAAAGGCCGGAGAGATTCAGAGCTGCTAAATATCCGACAGAAACGAGGAGGAAAGGAGAGATAAAGAATGAGCCGAGGCAAAACAGTGAGAATGTCTGGAGGCCTGAAACGCTTGATCTAACTCTCTGTTGTTTATTCACACTACACCGCTTAACCGCTGTAATCCAAAACACACTGCATTCAGACAGTTAACCAGTTTATGAGCAGCAGGGTAATCAATTGCACCTCCTTCCCCGCGGATCTCCGCAGTCCCACCTCCGCTGACTAACAATGGTGCTCCGGATGAATTATTCAGCTGCTGGGGCAGTGCACATTGTGTCCTACTTTGCATTTGCTTTGCTGACACCTGCTGGTACATCAATAACAGACACAATCAGGGCTCGGGCCTCTTTAGGACACCTTGATGGTGCACTAAAAACTTTTAATGCTCCTCTCACAGTTTAACGGGACTTTGCTCTGACTCATTGCCCTTTTGTAGTTATTTGATTAGCTGCAGTCATTTGTCCACTGTCTCGTCTCGTTTCTCTGGCCATGCCCTGAATCTCAACATTCGTCTCTGTGATGTATTAGTTGCGTCATGTTTACGCAGCAAAAATAGGCCAGAACGCTCTATTGCTTCATTTAACTCTGGGTTTTCTAATCAGAAATATAATACCCGGGACAGGCACAAGTGCAAAGACTGTTCATATACCTAAAGCATGCAAATGAACTATAAATCAGAAGCCGCTTAGAGCAATATACTTGTAAAAGGCCCTTGTTTAAGGGACTAATTTAAACAGTCAAATGACCTTCATTATGCACAAGCACTACTGAATACATTTCAACCATTAGACAACTTTAAGCACTTGATTTCTTTTCACTACACCATTCTTATGGATGTCAGTAAACCAAGAAGATCTACTGTATGTACAAGTAGGTTCTCTAAACTTGCAGAAAACTGTGTAAGGACTCTGTTATGGGTTGTCTCACACAACCCTGTATAAAAATGCAATTAAATATATTAAATAATCTAATATAAAAATAAACAATTTACTATGATAATTAATAATTAAATGAATAATTAAACATGTATGTAATGAAATGATATAAAATGAATACAAATAAATTGTAATGAAAAACAACAATAGTAATATGAAAAATACAAAAATTATAATAACAATAAATACATTAATAAAACAATAAATAAGGTAAATAAATAATAAAAGGAAAATAAAAATTCTATGTGATTATGAAATAATAGCAAAAAAATGTATATGAAAATAAAGAATTTTATTAATTTAATATAATAAATGAATTGGAAAGTGAATTATATGAAAATAAATAATTATTTAATTAATTTAATAATTAATGTGAATAATGTATCATGAAAAGAAAATTAATCTAAAAATATGCAAACTAAAATGAAGATAAATAAAAATAATAGAAAAATAAATTAATATGAAAACAAACAAAAATGGTAATTAAAAAAAATAGATTTTATTTTTAACATCCATTGCATACATGCAAAACAACAAGTAGTTGCCTAAATTAAATATGCAACAGTGTGTGAATGAATAAGAACAAAGTAAAGTAATAGTTCTTGGCTGTATGACAAATAATGTTTTCATAATTTGCTCCACCTCTGAACAAATCCTAAATTCATCTTAATTTAACCTATCCCCATCAAAATCCACATCTGGCCTTGTCAAGCCTCACGGGTTCCCAGTTGTTCTCATCTAGTCCTGGGAAAGAGGCGTGTATTTCCTCTTCAGAAAGAGCTCAAAAACAATTCCCCACAGCGGGATCTAAACGACTGCTGCGGGAAGCCTTTGATGAATTCTTCTGAGTTTCAGAAGGAGACAGAATATCACTGTACGGGACGACCCGAGGGAAAGCCCTGTTCACGGCACTCGGTGGGAAAACACTGCACCCCGCTCACACGAGCCCTCCAGAGACCAGAGACATGGCTAACAAAACCCAGTGGGCTTATTCACAGATTAACACAAAGTTTGGAGCGGCCAGGGTTTCTTACAGCTCAAATCCTGCTGCCTAAGGAGCAGTTCACCATAAAAAGAAAGTCATGTACTGTACTTACCCTCGTGTTGCTTCTAAATTGGATTTTTCTCTGAAACACAAAAAGAGACTATATTCAAAGCACTGCCGCTTCACTGCTAACATCATTTTACTGTTGTAGAGTGAGAGTGAATGGGTGCCGTCAGATTATTATTAACGGGTATGGATTATCATGATGTTTTTATTCGCTGTTTGGACTCTCATTCTCACAGCACCCATTCACTGCAGAGCATCCATTGCTGAGCAAGTGATGAAATCTTACATTTCTTAAAATCTGATGCGATGAAAAATCCTTGATGAAAGGTTTTAAGCCACTTCAAATGCTGACTATTGTACAAACATATATACACAATCATCCACAATAGCATTTCTGTGACTTTCCAAATAAGGAAATTCAGTGTTGATGAGTTTGTTTGTTCATTAACATAATTGGAGAAATGTAGCGCTCCATCAGTGTCTCAGCAATGGATCCTCTGCAGCGAATGGGTCCCGTCAGAATGAGTCTAAACAGCTGATAAAAACATCACAATAATCCACACCACTCTAACATCTGGAGAAGTGAAATGCTGCAAGTTTCAAACATTTTAACTTTAAATACCAATCCATTGCTTCCAGACAAAATACAAGTCAATAAACCAATATTATTGATTATGGACTCGTATTTTAGCCTGAAGCAAAGGTTTGCAGATAAAAATGTCTTAATGATGGATTTGTTTCAGCTTTTGTCTTCTCCAGATGTTAACTGATGGACTGGAGTGGTGTGGATTACTTGTGGATATGTTTTTATCAGCTGTTTGGACTCTCATTCTGACGGCACCCATTCACTGCAGAGCATCCATTACTTAAACAGTGATGGAGTGCTACATTTCTCCAATTATGTTAAGAAACAAACTCATCAACACTCATTTTCCTTATTTGGAAAGCCACAGAAATGCTATTGTGGATGATTCTGATGGCACCCATTCACATCCATTGCTGAGACACTGATGCAATGCTACAGTTCTCCAAATCTGATGCAAGGAAAAAATAAGTGATGTTGTAAACAAAGTTTCGGGAGGAGCACGCACGAACGATTAGCCACAGCTGTTCCCAAATTATCGCTAATCAGCCTATTAATCATTATCCAATCCCATTCATCTGCCTCCGCTTTAAATATCCTCATCTACTTCCCTTCTGTATCTAGCTTCGCATCCCTCCACCTCCCCTTCTCCACCTTCTTTTTCGCACCTTCCGCCGGGGGGCAAGCAGGGTCCGAGCCTGTCCGCCAAGCTCCCGGCTCCCCCCTTGGACAGCACGCCAAACATGCTTTACTAATTATTAATTACCATGAGGAAGTGCGAACTAGTGAAACACATCTACCTGGACTCTTTGATTTTCTGCGAGGTGAGTAAACTGTCACCAAATTATAATTTTTAGGTGAACTATTTCCTCAATACATCTAGTTGTTTTTTTTCTACTTTTATTGCATCGTGTATCACTCATTTTGTAGTGTAATGTACTGTAGTGTAATAAAGAATGACGAGCTCTCATTGGTTAACATTTACTGATCCCCTTCTTCAATCGTATCGTTCTGCAGATCTTAAATGCCTTTGATTTAAACCCTGTTTATTCTCGCTGGTCTCTCAATGCCTCAGGACAGGAGCAAAAATCACTTTCAACTACACAACAACAAGAGGCTTTGACTCCCAGCACGACTGCCTTCGTTAACAAGAACAGGCAGGTGCCATTTCAGGCCCCCCCTGTCGCCGTTATTTAAAACATTAATTGCTTTTTGGTTTTAATGCGGATTGCCATTTAAAATGTTAATTGCTTTTTCCTCTGAAAGGACTCGGTGACATTACACAGAGAGTCACTGGCTCGAGTGTCAGCTCTACTTCCATCAACAAAGGACAAACATTTGCACTCCTGTGCGTGACAGCTGAGACGATTTAATCTCCAACAAATCTGACAAGATTCAAATATTGAGCTAAATGGATCAGTTCTATCACTAACATTAAAATGCTATATATTCAAAGTAAACAAACAACAGATGGCTTTAATCTGATTAAGGGCTTGTGGATGCCCCCTTCTGAGTGACATTTGATGGAGATTTTTAACAGAATCACGCCAGCCAATGACAACCAAAGTCAGGAGCTTGACTGTTTTACAAAATGTTTACACTGTTTAGTCAACATTATTAATTGTATTATTGACCTTTTTTACAGGCCATTCAAGATGTAGAAGAGTTTGTTTCTTCATCGGGTTTGGAGATATGTAGTTCTCCATCAGTGTCTCAGCAATGGATGCTCTGCAGTGAATGGGTGCCGTCAGAATGAGAGCTGATCATCACAATAATCCACAGCAATCCAGTCCATCAGTTAACATCTGGAGAAGACAAAAGCTGACACAAATCCATCATTAAGACATTTTCATCTGCAAACCTTTGCTTCAGGCTAAAATATGAGTCCATAATCAACGATATTGTAATTTGGCTGGAAGCAATGGTTTGGAGTTTAAAGTTAAAATGTCTTAAATTTGCAGCATTTCACTTCTCCAGATGTTAGAGTGGTGTGGATTATTGTGATGTTTTTATCAGCTGTTTGGACTCATTCTGACGGCACCCATTCACTGCAGAGCATCCATTGCTGAGACACTGATGGAGCGCTACATTTCTCCAATTATGTTAATGAACAAACAAACTCATCAACACTGAATTTCCTTATTTGGAAAGTGTGTGTGTGTGTATATATATATATATATATATATATATATGTCACGATTTCAGGTGGTGTTCCCCTTTCTCTGTGTACGGACTCTTATTTTGAAATGTTTGTTTCCCATTGTGTCTGTGTTCCGTTACTCTCTTGTTAGTTCCTATGGTAATTGATGTGCTCCTCCCCCTTGTTAGCTTGTTTCCTTGTTTACTTAAAGCATGCTCTGTCCTTAATCAAACTGGCGAGTATTGTTGCACAACCTTACAAAGCCTTTCCTGTTGTTGGCTTCTTGCTAAGTTTGCTACGCCTGTGTTTAGCTGTGTTCTGATCCCGCTGGTCGTTTTGCCCCTTGAACACTGTTTACCGATCGACTGACCATTGCTTGCCCCAGGACTATTCTTGTGTTTTGCCTCTGCCACACCTGTTTGCTGTTTTCTCGACCCTGCCTATACCACATCTTTCAATAAAGCACTGCAGATGGATCTGCTTGTTTCAGACCCCTTTGTTACTATATATATATAATTATTAGTATATTGTTCTAGAAGTTTACTCAACTATGACTGCTTCTGCGAACTCTGAGAAAATGTAAAGAGGATCCATTCTTATTGATAAATAACCACAATAACTCCAGGTAATGTACCAGAACTAAGCAGAAAATGTCTTTCTTAGCGATCAGAGATTCTGTCCATCCAAATGTAATAAGTACAGATTATTCCACATAAATAATTCAAAAACAAAGCGCTCCTGGATATCTAGTTTACTGGCTCCTAAGTGTATCAAGCCAAACTCAAAACTCGATTCCATAAAGCTCTCAAACTTCGGCAAATCCAATGATTATTCCATCAAGATGCAATAAAAATCCCAATATGGCCTTAAGCGATTATTAAATCTGAGATTATTAAATCTGTGATTTTGCTCAATAAATATGTAGACTGCAAGCTCTGTGTGCTTCAAATGATTCACCTTAAGTGCATTCAAGTTCAGAGTCTCATAATTACTAAATGTTTTGGACAGGTAGAAATAATTTAATAATCTGGAAGTTTTATAACTACAAAAAGATTTCTGAAAGCCAGAAATAATCACAGAATAATTTAATATTTCAGAGGTTTTAATTGAATGACCTGGTGAAAACTCTCAGCATTGACAAAAAATTCATTTGGAGACATTGCTGAGTGTTTCTGCACATTAGAAGTGCTGCTTCAATGAGATTTCATGCATTTTTTTTCTTTTAGCCTTGGTAAGCAACACCAATCTGAAATTTTAAATGCTTATCATATCCGTCAAACTGTGACTCAGGTCCTAAACTATCTAGCAGGCTTTTAAAAACTTTGTTATCTGCTCAAAATACTAAAACTATTTTTATTTTAGTAAAGTACATTGCTATGCAAAATCAAAAGTTTCTCCTAGCAAAGTAAAAGGATAATTCAGACACTTCTCAACTGAAGTAATTCATGTGCTTTATCAAATATACATGATATATTTCTGTAATGGATGCTACATATGTCCTGTGACGTGATAAAGAGGATTAAATAGAGAAACTGCATAAATCATGTGAGCAGTAGACAGTGAAAGCCTTATGTAGGTCTCTAATATGCAAATACTTTATGCTGAGCAGATTTAATACAAACAGCACCATTTTGTCTGGAATTAATATTTCATGGGCCTCCAGGCAAACTGTAGACTACATATTGTAGAAACCATAAGAAGAAGCTCATCAGAAGCCAAATCATTATGTTGAACTTAAAGTCAAGTCCAGTGATAAGGTTGTGAGCTGTGCAAAAACACATTTAACTGCATTGTCACAGGGAAGATCTGCAGAATGTATTTCAGAATGCTTAAAGAGTTAAATGCATAAATTAAAGGAATAGTTCACTCAAAACTGAAAATTGTGTCATCATTTACTTATCCTCAAGTAGCTCCAAACCTGTATGAATTTCTTTGTTTTGCCGAACACAAAGGAAGATATTTTGAAAAACCAGGATGTTTTGGGTCTTAATTGACTTCCATAGTATTTCTTTTCCTACTATGAAAGCCAATGGTGACCCAAACAGCCTGGTTACAAACTTCCTCCAAATATCTTCTTTGCATGCATGCATATAACTGAAGAACTGGTAAGAAGGATGCATCTGAGTGAGCATATTAGGTAAACAAAAGTTCCTGTTAGCAGAATACCAGCTCACATCAGGGATAATATAGTTTATTAATGCATAGTTGAATAAGTGTCACTTGGACATCTGAGCATGTGTGCGGCAGACTGTCTCATCTGAACGCATCGCATGAGCTCAATCTCATCGCATGAGGCGTCCGGGGAGTGATGGGGGCATGAGATGGGCAGACTGGTATCATCCAGGCCTCTTCCAGCCTCATTAAATCCCCAGATGGCTGAAAGGACCAGTGCTGTAATGGACCAGAGCTCACAATCTCTTATTGGAGGCAAAAACTTAACACAAGCACTTGAAGAAAATCATATAATGATCCAGAACAGACTCTGCCATCAGTCCGCAACGAAAAGAAAATTAGACTTATATGATATTATATTATCTATGACATCATAATAAAAAATAATACTTAAAATTGTAGAGAATATATTGAAAAACTGCATCTCTATACAGGTAGGCATATACAGTATTAGTCCTTTTTAAGTTAGGAAAAAGAACATGTTTAATAGTTAAACCATGGTAACCACAAATTAACCATGGTTTTGCTGCTCAACCATAGTTTAACGATAGTATTTGTAGTAAAATTAAGGTTATACAAATAAATAAATTAATAAATATTCACATTTTCTTAAAGGATTTCCTCCTCCTTTTTTTTTAGTTTTTATAACTCTATACTGCATTGTTTTATAGTAAAAAAATATGTGATTCACACTCCAAAGTCCTGATCTAAATAAAATGATTCGCAATCTGCGCTCTGTAGTCCTGATCTGAATAATGATTCTTGAACCATCATTTCAATTCAGAACAACAGAGCGTGGATTTGGAAAATGACTCATGAAACTGCTCCAAAGTTCCGTTCTGAATCAAATGATTCAAGATACGCTATTCAGTGTGAACGCTTTGAAACAGTGAATCATTTTGGACCTGAATTCGGGAGTTTCGGGAGTCATGTGCTTTTTAAAATCATTACAAGCAATTTCAATATTCGAGAAAGAATGGCTATTTTGATCAGGTTTTTGCTATTGAAACACTTGAACCGAATGATCAATGTCATGAGTTTGAATCAATTGACAAGACAAATCACAATCATGTACCGGTTTACTGCTAACTAGTGAACATATTTTTGAAAGCATGCAGTTTTCTAGCATATTTCTTTTCCTAAAATACATTTTATGATCTATTTCAGATGTGGCCATAATCACAAAAATAAAGGTTTAATTGCTTAATCAATCTATTGCTAGGGACGATTTAGTAGTGTCAACATATCATAGCGTCTCTACTAAACTCTGCACTGTTGGGCCTCGCAGTCGATTTCCTGAGCCATATATTCTCTGTTAGATTTCAATCCAGCGCTGTTTTGCTGGAGGTTCAGCAGACAAACAGTGAATCTGGCAACTCCCCTGTAATAAAGATAAAAACTGCCTTCAAGCTGAAACGTCTTTTTATATTCTATCTTAGGGTGACAGACATCAAAAAAATACATCAGACGTGTTTGGAAAGCCTGTTCTCTGCACTTTCTTCGTCCTTGAGAGCAGATCTACTCGTATCTTCACACTTCCAGCGAGGATAATCAAAAGAGCGGCATGCTTGTGTCAACTAGAAGTGAAGAACCGGAAAAGCTCATAAACCTGCAGAAATGATATTTGGCCTTGTCTTTATCCGTCGGATCGCAGATGGTGGTGGCAGAACGTGGGGTTTATGTGCATGAGAAAACTACATGAAGCCAGATTAGGGCGCATTCGTCAGACTTAGCGAGAATGAAGCCATGCTGTCGCTTACTCAGATTTATTAGCCACCCTTGATGGAGATCTCGTCTCTGCTTTCTGCCCTTCAGATCCTTCATATCTGGACGGCACATGCCCGGAAGACTATAATGAAGTTAAATACAGTTTGGCAGAGGGAAGGTTTATGGTCTGTCGATGTGCTGAAATTACTTTTTGTGCACATAAATTTACAAAAATACATTTCGGCTTAATGCAAGCTGACCGTGTTTGAAAGTGACCCGTGTCACAAGAATAACTTAGAAAATTGAACTCCGAATGTTGACTTGACAGTTTTATGCTAAGTATAAAACAGAGTTTCAAAGAGTTTGAAGGTGAGATTAAAGTTATGTAGGACTTGATGCACTGCTAAGAAAACTCTAAAACATAATGCAGTCTTTGATTTCAGAAAACAATATAATGTTATACAAACTAAAAATTATTACTATTAATATTATCATCATAATTTTTTACTTGCATGGATTCAAATACTCATAGAACACTCTTTGTCCATCTTGTCTTTCAATGTTATTTTAGTATCACTGATACAGGCTACAATTTATTTTTAAATATTTTGAATTCAATTTTTTTATTTCTAATAATATATTATGTTACTAAAATATATTAATATATTTTTTAAGTTTTAGCAATTGTTCTGTCTTTTTTGTCTGTTTTTTTTTTGTAAAATTACTATTTTTCATGTATTAGTTTCCTTTTAAATTGAGTTATTTTAGTATTTTAACCTAAACTAAATGAAAATTGATCAGCTACCTGGGAAAAAAAAAAAAATAATATATATATATATATATATAAACAAAAAAAAAATTTATACTTTAATAAATTTAATTTATTAAAGACATCTTTCTCAAAATTGTTTTAGTTAACAATAATATTCCTGCTATCGGTTTGTGGAGAAAGATTACAAGGTTATATTGCTTCTATACACCAAAACAGAATGTATACAATCATTAAAGAAACGTCACTAAGAAAACTTACCTCTAATTCTGAGTTAAAACCTAACTTTCATAGCACAATATAATCAAAAACACTACACAGAGTGAAACACATATTAATTCTGATGAACAAATACCTATGTAATCATAAATTCCCATTACCAAAAACACAAATATTCCCAAGCATCATCAGAGATTAAACCGGGCAGCTCAGTTATTGGACTCTTGACATTTTGTTGTTTTATGCTCATACTAAATTTCCTAAAAGTGAACTTCAATTAAAGCAATTTATAAACAGTCTGTTAATGGAAAGTATATCATTAAAAAGCACTGCATAATTGTTTGCCTTTGTTTTCGGAAAACAAAAAGTATCCTTTAAAAAATGCTCTGGCTGAGCGTTTTCCTCAGGCAGGGTTTTCTCACGTTGGTAGTTTGTAATAGCAGTCAAACTGAGGATAATGCACAAATCAATCTTTTTCACCAATCGCAATCTGGAGAATCGGTATGCGTGCTTTGCAAGCTGCTCCATTTGAAGGTTTTTACAAAATAATGAGCCTCATGCTTCATTTTTAAGCCGACGCAGACAAAAAGTGAACATTTCATTATTTTAAAAGGCTGAACGGTTATAACTCTTTATCGTGGAGCTCGACTGGTCCACCTTGCGTGAAGCTAATGCCTCAGCGCTTTTGTGTGAATGCTAAATGACTGCCAGAATGTCACAGGACGGGATGTATTTGCTACAGGCTGACAGGTCTCTTCTAATCAGTGTCTTCAGTGATTTAAAGATCCAGATTCAATACAAGTTAACAGCAATATGTGCTTCAGTGGCTGTTCTAAGTGGGTGAACTTCTAATTATGCGTTACTAAACATTCCTGTGAGTGGAGTTTGGTTCATGCAATCCCTGACTATGTGAATTTGGGGATAAAATGTAGTTAAAAATAATCCTAAAAATCTAAATGGTATGTCCCCCCCCTCACAAAATAAACGTCCCCGTTTATGTACCCAAATACAGTCAGAAACAATAAGCATCAGTGTACAGTATGAAAATACAGAACACATTCAAACCTTTTTCACTTTTTTTTTTTTACAGAAACAACAGGCTCAGCAATATAACAAATAGTCATTTCAATAGAGAACAAAATCCTTTAAATGGCCAGGAGGCCTATGAACTCTCCCAATCTTACTAACACTAGGCTCAGACTCTTTCACTGAACATTGTGAGTCAGACAAAGAACTCGTATCTCTCTGGGGAGAGACAGACTGGGCTCCACCAGAAACCTCAGATCCCAGGGGAATCGACTTAGGCTTCAAGTCCAAAACATTAGACAGTGTCTGGATTTGTGACATGGAGGAAACAGGTAATGTGTATGGCCGCAACCTATTATAATGCACTACCTGTGCTCTCTCACCAATGTCAAAAGGATTTACAATCCGATAGGTCAGTCCCACTTCACCACATGAGTCCATGACTTGCACAATCTCATAAGGTCCCTTCCAATGGGGTGCCAGCTTCATGCGGCTCTCCACTGGGTTGTGGAGCCACACCATGGCACCTACCTTATAAGGCTGATGACGCAAGCCAACATCATGGTACAGTTTTTGATGGTCGTGTGCCGCCTCACTGTGCATCCGCGCACCACTGAAGGCAGAATTCAATTTTGTCAGCAATGCAAAAACAAATTCAGCATGCGATACTGACATCTGAGAGTCAAGAGAACGAGTGGGCCACAGTACATCAGTGGTAACACGTGCTTCCCGACCATAGGTTAAGAAGAAAGGTGTGAACGAGTGCTTGAATGAGTCGTCGTGTTATAGGCGAATGCCACATGCTTCACATAATCGTCCCATTCTCCACCATAAGTCAACAGTGTCTTAGCCAGTTGATCAGAGTCCGGTTAAAACGTTCGATCATGCCATCTGACTGAGGATGGTAGGGCATGGTGCGAGTCTTTTTAATGGACAGAAGACGGCAGAGGGTCTGAACCAGCTCAGCCTCAAACTGACGACCCTGGTCTGAATGCAAAGTCTCTGGAACACCGTGAAGCAGAACATAGTCCTCAAAGAGACGATGTGCTACAGTCTGTGCTGACTGATTAGGCAGGGGATACAAATTGACAAATTTTGTGAAATAGTCTTCAACAACCAACACATACCGATTTCCTTTTTTTTCCCGTTTAACTTTATCCTCCTATCTCAGGGCGGCGAGTCACAGGCAGTTCCAAGATGTCCATAGCAATCCTTTCAAATGGCCGTACTGACTGGGATCCACCCATCGGCGCACGTTGGAATAGGACTGCGCCGTGTCTGGCATGGCTTGCACTGCTCACACCAGTCCTTGATGTCCCTGTACATGGAAGGCCAGTAACAAAATTGCCTTGCCCGTTCCCACACATGCTCTGAAGAGAAATGAGCGGAAACTGGTGCTCCATGCAACTGCAAAAGTATGTCAGAAATTAGTGCAGATGGGACAACTATTTGGATTACAGGTTTACTTGTTATGGGGCAGCAAACTGAGCAGCATAACAGTCCATCAATGATAGAAAGATGGTTGAATTCAGTCCAAAGCTTCCATAAACACTGAGAAGCCCCTTGTATTTTTCTCCTGGGAGGTCTTTGGGTACGTGCCACCCAGCTCAAGGCAGTTTTAATGTCAGGGTCAGCAGCTTGCCTAGCCCTGATGTCGGATAAACTGTGAGACAATAAATTGATGGGAGACATGCTCTCAGAATTTTCAAGTGAATTCTCCGCAGTCATGTTGCCCGTGGAATCTTTGACTTTAGAGGATTGTGTAATGTCTGTCTGATTAGAACTCACCACATTTACTTGCAATGCCCGTTTAACTTTATCCTCCGCCACATTCGTGTCAAGTATCTCAGGGCGGCGAGAAAGTGCATGTGGTTCTTGTGATGTTGTCCATCCTTGTGAACAATGACCCAATTCAATGGATCAAGCTCCAGTATCCATCTCGCTCTTCTCCCTGTCGGGTCATCATCAATTGACATCCGCCGAAGAGCTAAGAGTGGACGATGGTCTGTTATAATGGTAAATGAGGCAAGTCCAATGTAATGCTTGAATTCTCTTACTGCTCTTACTTCTCTTACTTACACAATAGCCCACAACTCACGATCAAAAGTAGACCAGCGTTTCTGTGTAGAATTTAATGCCCCGCTGGCATATGCCACCACATGTTCACGTCCATCTCTGTCCTGTGCGAGAACTGCACCAACAGCCAAGTTGGAGGCATCATTGTAGATTTTAAATGGCACAGGCAAAATGAAGTCAGGCAATATCACGACAGGCTCAGATGACAACACTTTTTCAGGTGATTAAATGATTGATCGCATGTAGCGTTCCACACAAAAGACACATTTTTACCAACGAGTTGGTTCAGTGGCGCAGCAAGCTTAGAAAAGTCCTTGACGAAACGTCTATAATGAGAGCACAGTCCCACAAAGGCTCTCACCTCTGAAGGAGAACGAGGAACTGGCCAGTTCAAAACTTTCTCAGTGTTCTTGGGGTCGGGCTGAAGACCCTTACGAGAAACTACATGGCCCAGGAAGACTACATGATCTCTGGCAAGGTGGCACTTTCGTGGGTTCAGTTTCAAACCTGCGGACTGGATTCTTAAATACACCTCTTTAAGGCTTGACATGTGTTCCTCAAAGGTTTTATTGTAAATCAAAATATCATCAAGGTATACCATGCAGATGTGCCATAGGAGCCCTCTGAGGACCAACTCCATCAAACGTTGAAAAGTAGCCGGGGCATTGGAAAGGCCCATCGGCATAGATCTCCACTGATACAGGCCCTGTCCCGTTGTAAAAGCTGTCTTTTATCGATCCTCCTCCGCGACTTCCACCTGCCAGTATCTGTTAGAAAAGTCTAGTGTGCTAAACCAGGCAGCACCTGCCAGTGCATCCAGTGTGTCATCGACTCGAGGCAGTGGATGAGAGTCTTTAACAGTCACACTGTTTAAACGTCTGTAGTCCACACAAAAACGGCATGTGCCACACTTCTTTCTCACCAAAACAACTGGCGATGCCCAGGGACTACAGCTTTGCTCGATCACACCATCCGCAAGCAAATCAGCCACCTGTCTGTCTATTTCAGACTGTTTTTCAGGGGATGTACGATGTGCACGCAGTTTGATGGGAGCCTGTTCACCAGTTCTTATGTGATGTTTTACCAACTTACATTTGCCAACATTTTGTTTGGAGGAGCTGAAGATGTCATTAAATTCACGCAGCATGGCATACAGTGCAGCTCTCTCTGAATCAGAAATAGGGGACTCGTCCAGTGATATAGGAGGCATGGCTGTGGAAGAGGTCACTGTAGCTACATCTACCGAAACATGAAACCATCTTCATGAAACAGTTGAACGTCCGATTCATCAACCGAGTATAACTCACCCAGGTGTATTCCTTGTTTTAATGAAATATCGTGTCCAGTAGGATTCAAAATCCGATCCTTTGTCAGTCCATTGTGAACTTCAGCCAGCGTGTGAGCTACAATTAGACTAGAAGACTCTGCAACGTTAGGTTCTAGGTATCCAACAAAGTCACTTGCCACATGAGCAGCATTGGGTAGACATACTTTAACTGGCACGACTGACTCACTGAAGTGGCAAATTTATAGTGGTCGCTAGTGACACATTGCAACATGTCGGAACAAAGTCATTACTGGTAAGCAAAGGAACCGTGATGTCCCACAATTGGAGTTTAGCATGGCTGAGGTCCAGTAAGGCATGATTCTTCAACAGAAAATCCCAGCCCAGCAACACAGTCTGCGTAGTTTCTCTTAGCACATGAAAAACATGCTGCCATGACTCAGTTCCTAGCTGGAATGTTACAGTGATGGTACCCAGTGTATCTTGCATTTGTCCATTCACTGCATGTGCAGAAACATAGTCTTTTCTCAGTGGGCGATTGCGAAGTGTAGGAATTGACATACAAAAATCTGCACTCATAAGGGACACACTGGAACCAGAATCGACTAACATCCGAACCTCCACACATTTAATCACTCCTTTCACATACGACACCAAAAAGCTCCCAGTCAGTCTCAGAAATAAACTCATTGTCTTTTAACACAGAATTACAGTCGTCTGCAATGTCAGTACGAGGGCCCATATGAAACATAGCTGGTGTTTGGGCCGCAACATCAGCTACAGTCCGTTTCCCGGCTGGTAGTGGCGCTCTTCTCTGCCAGGTGACATGAAATGCACTCCCCTTTTTCTCAAAGCATCCTCATAGCTGTTCCATCTGCAAGGACCGGGGTTTGGGTTGCGTCTCGCAGAAGGAGAGTGTGATTCTTTATAACTTCGCACATCCATACCTGATGCGCGCTCATCACCGTGCTGGAATTTCCTCTCAGGTGAGCGGCCTCTCCAAGCACCATCAAAGACACGTGACTGACATCCTCGACCTCCACTGGCACTTTCCATTAAACTGAGAGTGGCCTCCATCCCACTTGTCCCTTGCTCTGGAACTCACTCTGGCCTTCAGTTTCTGATTTTCATCACCCAAGCGCCTCAATTCCATTCTCATATCTGTCATTTCCTCAGTCAATCGATCCACAGCTCTGTGGTTGGGCTCCATTATCAGTCACAGAATAAACAGCAGCCACAGCTCCTCCATCATTAGTACTTCCTGCATTACCAGTCATGAAATCAGTTTTTATTGCGTCTCTAGCGTTCTCACACCGACCTGCAATTATCACAGCCTCCTCCAAATCCGTTGCTCCTTGTTCATGGCATTTAGCTCTGAGCACAGGATCCAAACGAGCAAGGAAACGACTAAATTTTTCTTCCCTCTGAGCTCTGTCGCCGTATTCAGCAAACGCCTCGTCCACCAGCCTACTGATCTCTGCCGCATACACCTCCAAACTTTCCCGCGGAGTGCGAGGGCGGGCTGATAGGCTAGCTCTGAAGCGATCCATAAACTGCCGTTGTCCAAAAGCTTCCTTAAGCCGTTCTTTGGGCGCTGTATAATCAACCTGAACAGTATGAGGAAGGCTGTCCCACAAAAGAAACGCTGCATTGGTCAACCGCGTCGGTAGGAAGTGCGCATGCCCCTTGCCCATCTACGGCAAGCCCCAAGGGGATAACTGCATTACACACACATGCATATAACGAGTGCCTGTGCATCTAACATTAGCACAATATAACAAAATTAAATTAACTCAGTTACAGTTGCAAATATAGGCCTCATTTTTTCAGAAATGTTAATGTCTTGAGAAGTTTGTTAGAAACAGATCCATTATTAAGACATTTTAAGATGTTTTAACTGTTACTTCTGCCTACAATGTGAGTCCATAATCCATAATAACGCTTCCTCTAGTGAAAAAGTCCATCTCCTGTTGTCTATCACATCAAAATCCAGCCATATATTTGTTTTTACCTGGTCTCATGGCATAAACGTACCTGGGTGCACTTTACAGCGAAACAACAAAAACGTACCAACAAGTACATATCACTGCAGTTTCCAAAAGAAATGAACACTAGAGGCAGTAAAAACACATTTTATTCCTTTTCACACAAATTTCACAGATTAATAAAGCAGAATTTTTGCACAATTACTTGAAGAATATGACTTCAAAACAATATTAATATACTGGGATATTTGAAAAATGCTGCTTTTGAACTTTATCATCCCACATATCCAGCTTCCTATCTGTGTGTTTTCATAGACGGTAGATTTGTTCGGTAGCTCACGGAGTGCAGAGATGTACTTGAGAGGTGATGAGCTCCGCTTCAATCCTGTGTAATTACGCTTCAACAAAACAGTTCAGATCTGTGTAAAAGAAAGTTGAAATGACACGGTTTCATCAATGTGTTTTTATATTAGTTTTGCATTTGTTAACACTATTGGGTAGATTTAGGGTTGGATTTGGTGTAGGGCATATTTCCATGATAGAGCATTAACTTTTAGCAACAGTCCACAGATATTTCAATTCTGAACCACTGCAATACATACCTATATAAACGTAATAAAAACGTTCCAGGGTTCACGGGGTTCAACCTGTGTTTTTTGTCAAAAATGTCTTGATGTATTTGTTTCGTACAAACATAAATCTTTAGTCTTCTCCAGATGTTAACTGATGGACTGGAGTGGTGTGGATTATTGTAATGTTTTTATCGGACTCTCAGTCTGACGGCACCCATTCACTGGAGAACATCCATTTCTGAGACACCGATGCAATGCTACATTTCTCCAAAATCTGATGAAGAAACAAATTCATCTACATCTTGGACGGCCTGAGGGTGAGCACTTTTGCAGAAAATGTTCATTTTTGGGTGAACCATTCCTTTAATGTCATAGCTGTCTGGTAAATCAATCTCCTGACATGGAGCGTGGCATTATGGGGAACTGATTGTCTGCTCAGACTTTTCTAAAGGTGAGATCTCATCATCCATCTGATCACTATTACTGACATTCATTATCGTCGCATTTGCATCAGCCCTGATCACAGAAACGCTGCTTCTCTGACAGGAGTCAGAAACATCTCATTATGTCTAATTTGATCTTGCATCACTCACACCAGCAGTTCATTTCAGTGCTCAGATTCCCTCCCAGTAACGCTCAGCTAAAGATTATTGTTCCTCCACCTTTAGACGTCCTGTAATTCAGTTTCTGGATAAGCCTGGATAAGAACAGCCGCCCTGGAAAACAAAACAAAACAAATATTAAGCAACAAGCAATCAGGCAGATTTAATCATGACACACGTTCTGCAGCAGATGTTGGCAATCCATCTGCTGTGACATGATGAAGCACTAATTAAAGTGCTGTAAGAGAGATTTTTAATACCTGAATAAACTGCTCTTAACTGACAGCTAACATGGAATGTTCTCAGAATGTTCTGGCAAGAACATTGAGCAAAAGTGGTGTTTAATGGAATGGGTTTATGGAATGTTTTTAAATGTTACTTCTACTTTCAGAATGTTTTTAAAAGTAACATTCTCATGTTTAAATGTTTTTTAAATGGAATGTTTGTGTAATGTTGTCTTATGTCATGTTGTCATGGTCCATGTGCTGTCTGTGTTTGTTTTGATTCTGTGTATCATGTGCTGTGTCTTGCTTGTTTGTGTTCCCAGGTGTTCTGAAAGGTGTCTTGATTATGTTTGGTATTTAAACAGTGTCCTTTTGAGTTTCTGGCTATCGGTCGTTGTATGTGAATGGTCTCTGTATTAGTTTTCATTATGTGTTCCAGTTCGGTTTTGTTTCTAGTTTATCATTAAATCTTTTGTTACTTTATTCATCGTCTC
This sequence comes from Enteromius mattozi, assembly GCA_032359235.1. Classification (NCBI taxonomy): domain Eukaryota; kingdom Metazoa; phylum Chordata; class Actinopteri; order Cypriniformes; family Cyprinidae; genus Enteromius; species Enteromius mattozi. The sequence goes on along the minus strand of JAUMHE010000068.1, from coordinate 20,858,085 downwards.
ACGTCTTTCACTCCACTGCAGCCTTCATGACAGTTTGCATGACAGGAAAAACATTTAAAAAGCTAGATGTTTTAAATGTTCAGAGAACTTTCAGAAGTAACGTTTTCATAACCTAATGTCATAATGTTTGTGAAAATAGTCTCTTCTGCTTACCAAGATTGCATTTATTTGATCAAAATATATAAAAAATGGTCATTTAATGAAACGCTATTACAATTTCAAATGTTTTCTATGTGAATATATATATATATCAAGTCAAGTCAAAATGTATTTCTATAGAACATTTAAAAGCAACAGAGTTGTGCCATAAATATATATTTATATATATTTGTGGAAATACATTTTATTTTCCAAAATTCTTTGTTGATTAGAAACAGTATTTCCTTAAAATATAAATATTTTGTGAAATTATAAAAGTGTTTACTGTCACTTTTGCTCAGTTTAATGCATCCTAAAACAATAAAAGCATTAATTTAAAAAAAAAAGTACTGTTTATGTTTGACACTTGACATTTTTTTTCATGTCTGATCATTTCTCAGTTTCTTTATTATGCCAGTATAAACCCCTGACAGTTTCCGTTGTGTTTTAAATGCACTATAAACTCAATTTCACATTATCGTTGGAAACTCTTCCAAAAATCATCTCATATCCCGTAGCGTTTACGGTCTAACATTGATTCTCAGCAGTGCACAAAACACAATAGTACACACACACACACAAATGAATTTGCCTTTTGAACATCTTGAGGATATCACAAAGAACATGAATCCTCACACCATCACCATTAGTCCCTCTTTTCTTAGCAACTGAAAGCAAGCGTTCCTCCTCCCAGGGAATTTTTGGTTACATGTTTCCTTTTAATATTCATGCATTCGAACATCTCAATTATGGTTCTGTCAGTGACATACTTTGTGACTGCGTTGAGTGCTTCATTATACATAATTACCATCCCTCTAATGAAGACGAGCTGCGCTGTCAGGACTTCACTTTCCTCCGAGCGTCTGCTGAAGGAACGGCTGGACTGTAATACTCAACATCACACATTACAAACGAACGATGTGTCGAAGGCGCTGTGTTTGTAAGGTTTCACCTTGAATGCCACATCATTAAATGCAACAAAGCGCCACGGCCTTCAGAAGCAAACCTGAAACACAAGGACACACATGACAAATAAGCATTTATAAAATAACATGCAGACAGTTTCATCAAAACACAGAGGACATCTTATATTTTCAACAGAACAGCAATAAATACTGATTACAGCTGCATAAGATCAACATCTATACCTATTTCTAATTGAATGCAATACATATTGGGTTGTTGTAAATTGCCAATATACATGCACTCAATATTAATGTGCCATGTAAGTCACCTGTAAACTGCTTTAAGTAAATTTTTTTCTCTTTCAGTTATTAAAATTAATCAACTTAACTATTTCTTAAGCATGTAGGAGTCAGTAAATATGCATATTTCTCCCATATATGAATTTGTGTAGTACAGTCAGTGATGAACGTAAAACAAAGCAATTATGAAAATGAAGACACAAAATGATAGTAATAAATGCACACTTTTTATGAGGAATCAACAGCACTACAAGATATTCATGCTTTCTTATAAGTGATTAAAAAACAGCAATATGATGTTAATGTTGCATTATGTATTTATACTGTACATGTTGAACAGTTCAAAAATTAGTACGTTTTATCTATTAGATGTCAGCAAAATCTGATTTATATTGACTAAAATTATATGGCATATTAGAGTAAAAGGGACTGCTAGTAAATACGCAAACGTTCAAAGGTTTGGGTTTAGTAATACTGAAAAATGAAAAGAAAAATGCAAGAAAATAATGCTTCTACCCAGAAAGAATAATGAAATTGATCAAAACTGACAGAAATATTTTGTAACATTACAATTGCCTTTACTATTTCAAATAAATGCTGTTCCTTTAAACTTTCCATTCATCAAAAAAAATTTAATAAATAAATAATGAAGCAGCACGACTGTTTTCAAAATGTATAGTAATCAGAAATGTTTCTTGAGCCGCAAATTAGCATATTATGATTTCTGAAGGGTCATGTGACACTGAAGACTGGAGTAATGATGCTGAAAATGTAGATTTAATAGCAGAAATAAACTATATTTTACAATATATTCACATAAAAAACAGCTATTTTAAAAAGTAATAATATTTCTGAATTTTACTGCATTGTTGATCAAATAAATGCAGCGTTGGTGAGCAGAAGAGACTTAGTTTTAGTGCAGCAGGTTTGACAGAGTAATAGAATCAGCTCAGTTTAAGAGCCTCTGGGTCTCATTAGAGCTGCTGCTTGTCTGCTTGATGCTGCTGGACGTCTGATGTCCATCTGAATGAGACTCAGTGTTGGTGCAAATGACAGACACACAGCAGCAAGAACAATTTAACACTCATTCTACTCACTAGTGAATCACTGCAGAGATGATCCACTAAACACCATGACTCAGATTCCTGCAACACACATAATGTATGTGATCCTGGATCAATAGCCTAGCAATAGCCAAAAATACATTGTATAGATCAAAATGATCAATTTTTCTTCTGTGGCAAAAATTCCCGTCTAGTAAAAAAGTAATATATTTAATATATATATACATATTTCATACAAAGTATAGTTTATAGTTTACATATTTACCGACAGATAACTCGAGACCTACTGATATAAAAATTTCAATTAAACTTTATTTGGAGTATTACTTGTGCACAATGCATATTTCTTATTAATACACCTAAAATGCGTGTTTATGTCACTTTTAATGAGGATTGTGTAATATTGCCCTTTAAATGCTAAAAATATGAAGTGTAGCTAAAGTATACTTGCAATAGTTCCACTTTAGCACAGTCAAATATACTAAGTATGTCTTTAATTGGACTTCAGCACTACTTCTGCACAATTAAAGTGCATTAAGTGAAAAATTAGTCGTTCCAATTTAGCAGACTTTAACTATACCAGTTTAGTATAGTAAAAGTACAACTGCATGGCATTTTATTAAGTACATAAATATGAAAACGTATTTATAGTATACTAAGCAGGAAATAAATGTAATTCAAATAAGTATATTTATTTTTCACTTGGGTCATGAAGATATTTCATAAATTTCTTACTGAAATTATATTGAAACTTTTGATTAGTAATATGCATTACTAAGAACTAGATTTTTTTTGCACCCTCAGATTTTAGATTTTCAAATGTAGTTATATCTCAGCCAAATATTGTCCTATCATAACAAACCATACATCAATTGAAGGCTTGTTTATTTATTATGCATAAATCTCAAATTCAAAACATTATGTAGTCCAGGGAAAGATATTACATCGTGCATTTGAAGGAACAGTTCCTTTGTAGTCATGTTTAGGCCATTCAAGATGTGGAGTTTGTTTCTTCATCTGATTTGGAGAAATGTGTTTCTGCATCAGTGTCTTAGCAGTGGATCCTCAAGGGTGCCGTCAGAATGAGAGTCCAAACAGATGATATAAACATCACAATAATACACAATACTCCAGTCCATCAGTTAACACCTGGAGAAGACAAAAGCTGAATCAGGAGAGAAATCTGCACAGAACAAGCAGCGTTTATAAGCCAAAACAGTCCAAAACAGTCCAAAATAATATGTGGCTGGATTTTGATGTGATAGACAACAGCACTGGAGGAAGTGTTATTATGGATTATAGACTCAGAAGCAACAAATTGAAGTCTTAATACTGGATTTGTTTCAGCTTTAGTCTTCTCCAGATGTTAAATGATGAGTGCTGTGGATTATTGTGATGTTTTTATCAGACTCTCATTCTGACGGCACCCATTCACTGCAGAGCATCCATTGCTGAGCAAGTACTAAACAAACTCATCGTAATATTGTACGGCCTGAGGGCGAGCACATTTTCATTTTTAGGTGAACTATTCCTTTAATGAAGCATCTCTTGTGGTTTTTGCCAAACAGCAGCACCTAAACAAACGGTGCCGCAACGGTGCAATCCAATGAAGAAAGCACTGAAATCATCTAATTCCTTGAGTTTCATGGGACTGTGAGCGCCGAGCTTGCAATTGTTTAATTGAGTCTTCATAATGCGTCCTAATTGCAGCACATCCAGCAGACAAACGACGGTTCGGCCAGTATAATAGGCATTATTACTCGTAGTATTTCTCTTGCGGCTTGTGTTGTTCTGAAAGGTTAGAGCTGCTGATTATACGGCTCGACAATCGCTCGCATTAAACCCAACAAAAGGCCAGTGTTGAGCACCTGTCGACCGGTGTGATATCAGCACTCAAACACACCTGGATCATTACTGAATAAATAAATTGTGTTTCATTAGACCATAATCAAACACAAAGAGCATGTTTGTTAGAAGGCTTTCTTCAGGTTCCTATTTTGTGCCATGTCTAATTCAGTCTTTGTGCAGCTCTCCGTGTGGATTAAAACAAAAAGCTAATAATGAAGTCAAAGAGATTCCATTCAAATGCAATTAAACAAGCCTTTGTGAGTGAATAACAATCAAAAGTGGAGATTAGAACTGAAAATAACATAATATTTATAAAATATTGATCCACAAAAACAAACAAACAAACAAAACCCTCATGACACGTAAATAAATAAAAAAATTTAATCTTATCTGTTATCTGTTTTTGAAAATAAACTCTTCATTTATAATAAAACGAATAATATTTTTCTTATTATATTCTACACTAAAACAATATTGATTGGTTAAAAATTGCATAGAATAGAATAAAATTTGTATTACATTTTTAATGCACATTTTATTCAGCATTTAACATTTTATTCATGACATATTAAAGAGCAAAGACATTTATAATGTTACAAAAGAGTTCTATTCAGTTTAATGACGTTTGTAACGTTATATTCTGTTTTGAATAAACACCGTTCTTTGGAACTTTTATAAAATAATTCTGATATATATATTAGGGCCGGGACTTTAACGCGTTAATTTAGATTAATTAATTACACAAAAAATAACGCGTTAAGTTTT
>JAUMHE010000068.1:20828163-20844402 GCA_032359235.1 Enteromius mattozi | reverse complement strand
TAAGCAGACTCGTCACCATCCTGGATGAGGCCGATGAGTGTGGTGTCGTCTGCAAACTTCAGGAGCTTGACAGAGGGCTCTAAATAAATAAATAAATTATATTTGAACATTTCTTCATATAGAAAACGGCTATTTTACACATTTTACCAATAAAGTATGTCGACATAGAAATTAGTTATTAGAAATCGTAATAACAATACTCAACAATATTGATGTTTTTACTGTATTTTTGATCAAGTAAATGCATCTTGGTGAGCATTTTATTTCAAAAATATATATTTTTGACTGAACCATGTTGATCAAGTTTTGGTGCTCAAATTTGGTGCCAATTTGTATCTGTCCTGATTTGAGATTTGCATAACTAATAAAAATAAAAAAAATCAAACATGACTTTATTTACAAAATGCTTAAAAAGAATTTCTGAAATTTGTGAACATTATGATCTCAGTATGTCTGAGAAAACATATCACAGAGATTAATCAAAGTGAGGAAAGATCTCTGGAGAAACATGAGAACACAAACAAACAAACAAACAAACAGAAATTATAATTAAAACATGTTTCTAGACATTAAATGCACAATATCTTCAAAAGAGCTTAAAGGAATAATTCGTCCAAAAAAAAAAAAGCAAAAGAAAAATCAGTCATTATTTACTCACCCTAAAGTTTCTCCAAACCTGTATCCTCTCTGTGGAACATAAAATAAATACATTTTGAAGTATCTTTAATTCACACTACCGGTGGCTGTCTCCAAATATACTGAAACGATACATATATCAGAACATAAAAGCACCATAACAGTAGTTGTTATGATTTGTGTGATGCATGAGGGTGAGTAAATACTGACAGATCTTTATTTTAGGTGAACTATTCCCTCACACTGAGTGCGAGAGCTGTTCTAAAATTGAGAAAAACTCTTTTTTCGTGACCCATTTTTTTTTCCAACCAGCAGCCCTGAGAGAAAATTGAGAGGCGATGCTCAACAATCCATGAAACCGAACAGACACAATGTGAGAAGAAAGAGTGGAATAAAAAGCCACAGAGCATGACGGCTCAGGGACAAACGCAGGAAGAGACGGGAACAGTCCTGCATTATTCAGCTCGTATGCCGCCTTCCCTGGTCATTGCCACTGACAACAGGAACTGAAGGAGAGGTGTGTGTGTGTGTGAACGAGCAACTGCAAAGCAACTTCACTTCAAGCTTTTTATTATGCATTACATAATGAAATTCAAAATAAGATTATATAATGCATTTAAAAGATATTTTTATTCTTAATGCAGTAGAATGCATTCAGTCTGCCATACACTATACAGTCAGTTGAATATTAAATATTGTAATACAGTACTTCCCTAATGATAGGAATATTTCTCCCAAAATGAACACTTGCAGAAAATGTACTATTTATACACTTTTTAATCTCAAACGCTCCTCTTGTCTAGATTTTTCTTCCAAGACAGTTAGGGTATGTCTAAAAACTTCCATCTCATTTTCTCCTCCAACTTCAAAAGCATTCTAAATTGCTGCAGAAGTACTGACCCAGTATTTACATGTAAACTAATACTGAACATGTAAAGAAGATCAAACTCTCTTTACAAAAAAATAAATAAATAAATTAAAAAACGGTAAAACAAAACGTTGGAGAAAATGAGATGGGAGTTTTTAGACATACCCTAACTGTCTTGAACTAGACAAGACCAGTGTTTGAGGTTTAAAAGTATATAAATTGTAATTTTATATATAAATAACCAATCGTTTCACTAGATAAGACATTTCTTCCTCACCTGGGATTGTTTAAAGCTTTCTGAAGCTGTATTTAAACTGCATTTTGGATGTTCAAACTCAGGGTCACCATAGAAGTCCATTATATGTAGAGAAATCCTGAAAAGTTTTGCTCAAAAAACATAATTGCTTTACGATTGAAGAAAGAAAGACATGAACATCTTGAATGACAAGGGGTTGAATGTATTATATTTTGAGTATACTATTATTAAGATGTTTTTAACCTTAAATTTTGTTAATAATGTTATTATGAATTATGGACTCATAGTTAAAAATGTTTAAATGATGATGGATTTGTTTCTTACAAACATGCAGCTTTTGTCTTCTCCAGATGTTACCTGATGCACTGGAGTGGAATTATTGTGATGTTTTTATCAGACTCTCATTCTAACGGCACCCATTCACTGAAGAGCATCCATTGCTGAGACACTGATGCAGTGCTACATTTCTCCAAATCTGATGAAGAAACAAACTCATCCTGATCTTGGATGACCTGACAGAGAGTAAACACACACATTTTTTAACTATTTAAAAGAACAGGTCATAAAGGATTAAAACTGTCTTTATTTACCGACAGATTTGTACGTCCTATCTAATAATCATCCCAAAACAGCTGTGAAACTGACTTTTTTATTGCTAATATTTTCCCGTTTGTCTGTCCATGTTGTTGTTGTTATACCGGGAGCGATTCACACAAACTTCAAAGTGGGAAAATTGAACATTTATGTCACAGACTGATATCCAGAGAAGAGTCAAAAGAAACACTTTTAACATGCAGCACAACAAATTGAAGAATTTATCTCTCCTTCTGCAGCTAAATCATAAAAAAACATTTTTTGTGAATATTTTCTTAAGACTTTTGGGCCTGCTGGTTGTGTTTGACCTGTTATATTAATAGCTTTAAGAAGTGCATTTAGAATGAGTCCATAAATAACATTTTTAAAGCATAAACAATAATTTAGCAAACTTATCATATATAATCGATCCAGACTCTTTCCAGTGATTGTTATGAAGAAACGAGGGAAGCATTGATCAGCCCTGAGTGGAAATCAAAACTATTCACAAAAATGCAATTAACATAACTAATATCAGCCCAGAGCTGAAGTTGATTTAATGACTGTACGTGGCAATAAATTTACAGAACTTTATGAAAGGTAGCATAACGAAACCCTGCCATTAATTTAGCGGGGCTAATTACTGGAAATGGCTTATCCTGCTGAAGGACCCTATCAATTACAGTGTAATCAACCTCCTGTGAGCAGATATCAGCGCTGTTTACTCCGTCACACACCTCTGATCTCACACTGCGTTCATTAACTCAACCTGTGTGACTCCAGCAGCTGATAACACTGACATTTATTACTCCAGCTTTCATAAAAACTTCATTTAATGCCGTGTGTCTTTGAAGTTCAAAATCATCCATTTTTTAAATTCATGTTACTCATCTCAATATGAATGATTCATTACTGCACTATTAAATGGAATAATAGTCTTAACAAAAAAAAAAGATGTTTGTGTGTCAGTATATATTATATATTCACACACACACACAATATTAATGTTGTCAAATTCAAAATAAATTATTTGGTAAATAATAATATATCCTGTTAATTTTTTTGTTTAATAAAAATAATAATAATAAAATGATATATATAAGTAATGTATGTATAATGTGTGTTCTGGTGTCAATCCCCATGCGCTCTGTGTTTTTTCCCTCGTGATCTAGTTCTGTTAAATCATGTCATTTAGTTCAGGTGTGTCTCATTAATTATCCCCATGTGCTCCCCTTTATAAGTTCCTCCTTGATCAGTGTAAGTCGTCCGGTTTACTTTGTTACTACCTCGTTGATGTGTGTGTTGATACCACTTGTGTTTGGAATTCTCCTTGTGGATTTATTAAAAGACAATTTTTGGTACTCCTCCTCGTTGTGCAGTCTGTACTATACCATCCCATAACAGTATCATTATTATGTATAAATACACACACATACAGTAATATTTTTGAATTTAAATGTATATATCTGTGTTTGTAATATATTAATAATACAATTACATATTAATGAAAAAATACTTTTTTCCACTAAGAAGTGCATCAAAATACATTTCTAGCAAATATTTAATATATTAATATTAATACTTTTAGCAATAATAATAATAATATTGTATATATATAGTATATTTTTGTAATGTATTACCTGCACGCAGGGTTTGGATGGGGCCGTCAGCCTCTTTCCCTTCCCTGAGCCGCTACGGTTGTTCACCCTAGGGCTCGGCTGCCCGCCGAACCCTGAGTCTTCTCCACGGACAGCAGCACGCCAAACTCGCTTCGCTTATTATAATTTATTACTGGCAAGTTCGAACTCATGAAAATATAATCTTAAAATATAAAACATTAAATAATAATAAAAATAATATAATTACACAATAATACATAATACAATATAGCACATAATAAAATAAAATGTATTTAATTGGATAAGCTGTTTCACTCATCACATCACTGAAGGTAAATGTTCACCATTGTTATTTCAGGTTAATCTCAACATGAAAGAGGGGAAATACAGCAAGGTGTGCAGTAGGGACAGAAACATGCTTTATGCATGGCTCAGGTTATTGCTGATAAGAAACTTCAGCCAGTGTCTGAGCTTGAACTGCATGAAGATTCCCTCGACAGCAGTCGACCTGAAAGAGAAAAACACGAATAGAAGAGAGCAGTTTATGGTTCGCTCCGATACAGAGCCCTCAGAGGAAAAACTCTGAATGCAGTATAACGTGAAATGCAACGACTAACAGACTTGACCTTGCGTAGATGTTTTTGGCCTCAGAGGTTGGCTGTATCGAGATGCTCGATCGATCTGGAGAGTAACGCTGATGATGCTTCAGTCCGAGATCAAACTGATCCAGAGAGTCTCAGAAAAACTCATTCTTAAAGCTGCAGTGTGCATACAGCCAGAATAATATGTAATTATAATCAAGGAAAGTGTAACACTGTGACACCTGCAAAGCTTTGATCTGTTTGTTTGAGAATCATATTGATTCAACCAATGATGTGAGTTTGGGGTAGGACTATATGTTTGTCCGACCAATGACAGGATGTTTAGAGAAACCTTTTTGAAAACAGTCTTGCGTTTGAAAACACAATTATTTTTGCAATTCAGTTTGATGACACAGAAATTAAGGAGTGTTTTGTGGTGACAAAGCAACGAGAAGTCATTCATTTTCATTTACAGCTGACAATGAGTGTTAGTGACCACTTGTTATGTGATGCAGGTGTGTTAAGCATGCAATAAAGTTGACAAAATTCATTTTTTAAAATTTCTTATTTTCATTTAGTTTAACTTGATGTGCTTAAATAGCTAAAACTGAGACAATAAAATGGCTAATAATAATAATAAAATAGCAAAAACAGATGAAAATCAATGTCAAATAAATAAATAAATAAATAAATCATATAAACAAAAAAATGATAAATAAATAAAATAAATTATATATATATATATATATATATATATATATATAATTTTTACTCCCAGCTACAGTAGGTAAACCACTGGCAAAGAAAAGGAAATATATATATATATATGTATATATATTTTATTTATTTTTTAATTTTATTTATTTATTTATTTTTTTTGGTGCCAAGGAAACATTTTAATTTAGTTTAACTTGCGTAATAAAAAAAAATAAAGATAAACTTTTCTTTTAAAAACTATAGATATAAAAAAAACATATATATTTTAAATAACTAAAATAACAAGCTAAATTAATAAAAATCTACATATAAATTATGAGTTACATAAATATATATATATGAAAAACTAATTAGAAATTAATTAGACATTTGTACAAAAACATGTACAAATAGAAAACAACTCAGTCTATAAAGTAATTTATGAAGTCTATAAAATAGTACAGTATCTCTAAAATAACACCGGTAACAGATATGACTGTTTATATGGGACTTGTGGCTCTAATGCTTTATAACAACTAAAATGACACCAAAGTGTGGATTATTCATACCAAATCTATGAATCATGTGCAGTATTTTGAGGATGTAAGTGGCACTTAATGCAGGTCAAAGATTAATAGCATGTTTTCGAAGCTAATGTGAGCTTGTGGAAATGCAGAATACAAAGAAAGACACTTGGAGCATTTGTGCACTCATTTTAAATGTATAAATCGCACAGATCTTTTACCAGTATTTGAAAATATTCAACAATGAGAGACAGAAGACGTTCAAATTAACAATGATCGGCACTACCGTAATGAATAGTGCAAATAACTGTAATCAAAACTTGTACAGAAACACCTGAGGAAAACGAAAAGAGTCTTTCAAAACGTCCATAAAAATTTGAAAAGAGAAAGAGAGAAAATTAATGACATGAATCACTCACATTCATTCCACCATTACTGTCTGATGCCGGTGCTTCGGGGACAAAAACCCCAGAAAAAACATTCACATTCACCATCGATGCTTTGAGACGACTGTGGCCGACAGGGCTGGGCGATAGTGCTAAAAAAAGCAGGCAATTTCACATTTTCTGTGCTGTTTTTGGGTGGAAATCTGAAGAATTAATTGAATGTACAATGTGTTATTCACAGCTGAATGGTTTTCATTTATACACACCAGTGTAACAGTACACGGTCATAAACAGCAATATTTACCTACAGATGTGTCTACTAAAACAAAATGAAAAGCACCAAACAGGGTCTTTTTTTTTTTTTTAGCGTAGATGCAAATGTATGAGTTTTGATTCATTTGAACTGATTCACAGAAATGAATCAAACTTAAATGCTGCTTTTGATGCTGGAGAAAAATCATGAAACTAGACTGACGACATTTTTTTGGAAGTATGTAATGACCGCGTTACAAAAAGCATTCAAATAATGATGTGATTCACAATCTCCAGCATTTTTGAATGATGACTCGATTACATCTTTGGAGTTTTGAATCGACTTAAACGGACATGGAAATTAATCACACTTACATGCTATGATGAAATCTTTAAGAAACAACGAACAAATAAAAAAAAACACATTAAAATGACTCACAGTTTTTAGCATTTTAAATCTATTCATTAAAATGAACAGTTTGAAGTGATTCATTTAACAATGAAGAATCATAATGAAACTAGTCTCATAATGAAATTGATTCAAATATGTGATTCACAATCTTCAGCATTGTTGAGTGATGCTAATGCATCTTTGCTTTTAGTTTTGAATCCATTCACTGAAATGAACAGTTTGAATCGATTCATGGAAAGGAATTAAACTTAAATTTTTGACAATGAAGAAGAATCATGAAACTATTTTAACAACTCAACATTTATAAAACTTAATGGGCAAGTTAAAGTGCTTTCTAATAATTGTGTAATTCATAATCTTTTTGTTTGGCTTTTCTTTTGTTTTTGTATTGATTCATTTAACCAATTTGAAGTGAGTTACAGAAATGAATCAAATGTAAATGCTGTTTCTGATGGTGAAGAATCATCACGAAGCTAGTCTGATGCTGCAATCTTAATGAAAGTTAAAAATAATTGAGATTCACACTTGCTAGCATTTCTGAATGAAGATGCAAATGAATCTTTGCTTTTCTGAAGCGATTCATTAAAGCACACAGTTATGGAAATTAATCAAACACAAAGCCTGTTTTGATACCAGAACCACCATGAGACTAGTCTGACTTAAAAAGCACATAAAAATAATTGCTTGCAAAAATATAATGAATATTCAGTATTTAATCGCCCAGCCCTAGTGGCCATCCACTGTCAGTGCAAGTGAGATTTTCCGCTCTGGTGATGCTGGTCTTTGAAACATGGCATGTCGTGCACAACACCGAGGCTCACAATGCAGTTGAAGCATAAAAAAATACCAGTTTAAGTTTAAAATCACGTAAAACAATCCTGCCCTGCCAATGACATCACTCAAACCGAAGGATTCTGTACAACACATTTCACAAAGGATCCTTTTGTCGGGGTTTGTAAATACCTCAGTCCTTGGAAATAATAAAAAAAAAAATAAAAAAAAATCATAGCACGAAATTGGACTCGAAACTAGATAGAACAAAATATCACGGCGCGGGGAGAGAAAAGGAAATAAAAAAGACCGCAAACGCTTTGGCAGAAGAGACAGGAAAGGAATACACAATGAAAGGATGAAAGAAAAGATAAATTACAGGTGAGACGTGAAGAAAAGTGGTTTTCTCTTTCGCTCAGCATGGCCCGCCGTCGTACGGCTCTCCTCCCACAGACTCAGGGCTGCAAGTTATTCGTTTTTTTTCCTCACAGAGGAAAGAAGCAAAGAAAAAAAGGTGCTCTTCTCATGAAAGTCACGTTTCACTGATTGTCCACGGAAAATTGGGCCGGCTTCGGCCCGCCGAGGAGAGCGGGAGACCTCGGCTCAGAGATATACAATCACAGCGTATATTTATATATATGAAGAGATCCTTAACAGGAAAGGAGCTGAGAATCCACATCAGGACCCGTGAGGTTGAATCCGTGTGTGTGTGTGTGTGTATGTGTGTGTGATGCTAAATACTACTCCAGGTTGGTCTGTCCAAGGTCTGGTGTGATGCTGTGCTCCTGCAGGCATCTCTTGCGTATAACGGGCAGCGGATGAGCTTCTGTGTTAAACACCCAGTCCTCCAGTGGCAGGAGATCATCGTCCGAGAACAGCAGGTACAGGTATCTGAGATCACGTACGGACAGGGTTAATAAAACTCAGAAAAAAGTGTCAGGATATCCAACCTGGTCTCATAAAATATGTACCTCTATGCACTTTTTGTGCAACACCATTTTTTATGTACCTTACTGCACGTTTCGCTGCAGTTTCAAAAAAGATATGTCCACTGAATTGCGCTAACACACCGGTTCAAAACTTGAACCCTGGGACGTTTTTATTATGTTGATATATGTACGTATTGATACAACCCTAAATCTACCCGATAGTGTTAACAAATGCTAAACTGATATAAAAACACATTTGTTGATGCAACCGTGTCATTTCAGCTTCCTTTTACACAGATCTGAACTGTTTTATTGAAGCATAGTTACACAGGATTGAACCGGAGCTCATCTCTATACTCCATGAGCTACCGAACAAACCTAGTGTCTATGAAAACACATAGATATGAAGCTGGATATGTGTGATGATAATGATAAAAAGCAGCAGTTTTCAAATATCCCAGCATTTTAATATTGCCGTAACATGATATTCTTCAAGTAATTGTGTGAAAATGATGCCTTATTAATCGAAACTCTGTAAATTTGTGTGAAAAGGAATAAAAGGTGTAGGTACTATTAATTTCTTTTGAAAACTGCAGTGATATGTACTTATTGGTACATATTTGGTGTCTCGCTATAAAGTGCACCCAGGTACGTTTATTCCATGAGACCAGGTAAGGATATCAGCATCAAAGCACTGCATTATCACTAACATCAAGGCAATGAGAGTCTGCTTTCGTATGCTTCCAACATCATAAAAGGAGATTTGACACCGCATACTTTTCTGTACAACTAAAGTGGAATGTGAACAGATGCTGTCAAGTTCCAAAAAATACATTAAAAGCATCATGAAAGCACCATTTTGTTCCTTTTAAAAACGAACATATATTTTAGTGGCTGTTATTTAATGTCAAGGTTAAACTTTCTTTGACAAGAAGGAATAGTCGGAAAAATATATGTTTACAAGTGTGTGTTTTTTGTTGAGTATGATATTCATACATCAGGATGTTGAAAAGATGGAGGAAAAACAGCTCAGTTTTAAGAGGGTTGTTATAAATAACTAAAACGGAAATTAAAATTAAAATATAAAAACTACATTTTAATTATTCGAAACCATTAACTAAAATAAAATAGAAAAAAAAAATCTAGTTGCAATATTTGTCCGTTTAATTCAAAAACTTGATGTACTAACATAAACTAAAATAAATTAATAAAAAATATTTAAATATTTATATTAAGAAAATACTTAAAATTACAAAACTCAAACCACAAAATTACTAAAACTTAAAATTCAAATTAATTAAATAAAATAAAATAAATAATAAAAAAAGCAAACTATAAAAATAAAAAAATGACTCAAAATATTGATAAAATTATTATATTTTCTCAATGATACTAAAATACCACTGAATTTTATTTAGAGTTTAACTAGTGCAAAAATATGCAATTTGGTGCAGATGCTGATATTTATGTTGACAAAAAAGTAAGATGAAATTGTGATACTTGTAATGAAAATCAATGAGATCTTTATTACAGTATAGATACTGACATAAAATAATCTGAATATCAGTTGCCACTCTATAGCTCCAATAAAAGTCTTAAAAGGATTAAAAAAGTCTATACTATAAATCAGATGAAGGCATGCAGTAAAAGGCCTTACAAATTTGTGCATTAAATATGACGCAGTAGTCTCGATAGGGTTAAAGGAGGTCAATAGAAGCTATTAAATGTTAGGGTTAGTTAAAAGTCATATGTTGTGGGGTTTTTGTGCTTTAAAATCACAGATCGTTCCTATGGAAGTTCTGTCCTCATCTAGTGCAGAATGCTACTGTTATTAATTATTAAATGGTTGTCTGATTCAGGAAGGTGTAACAAGAACACAAGGGTGATAATGAACTCACTTGAGCGTCTCGGACAAGAAGAAGCTCTGCTGCATGTTGTCGTGACTGACTGTGGAGGAGTACACATCTCTGATTCCTGAGAAACCCGCGTCTACACGACAGTGCTTCTCCAGAGCCTGTAAACACAAACCGCTTCATAGAACTGTATAGCTCATGTGACATTTCCTCATGCAGTGACAGTAATCTTACATCAGTAGTGCTCAACAGCGAAGTTATTACAAATAATAAAAAGCAACTAACTATATAATTTAAACATTTTTATGCATACAATTTTAATGCTGCATTCATACTTATCAAGGATGCTTTAAAATAATCAGAAGCGACAGTAAAGCCTTTTATAATACGACTAAATAAATGCTGTTCTTTTGAACTTTCTATTCAGTAAAGAAACCTGAAAAATAAAATTAATCACGGTTTGCACAAAAATATTCAGCAGCACAACTGTTTTCATCATTGATGATAATCAGAAATGTTTCTTGAGCAGCAAATCATATTAGAATGATTTCTGAAGGATCGCGTGAATCATCAGCGGCGCATCACAGAAATAAATTACAGTTTAACATATATTCACATAGAAAATGGCTATTTTAAATAGTAATAATATTCCACAATTTTACTGTACTTTTGATCAAATAAATGCAGCCTTGGTGAACAGAAGAGACTTCTTTGCTACAGTTTCTTGCTGGCAGAAGATACATGCTTTAAAACAGGAGAGCTGCTATTTCTGTCACGTTAAAGTTGGCGAGAAGATTTAGCGCTAAATTTGAGCGCTGAACAAACGAAGAGCTGACATGGCAAATTAATGATCTATTAACCTCAAACAAAGGTAGACACCTAGACTATAATTAGGACTGTCTTGTGAGTTTGGTTTGGAGATGAATTTGACAAATCCATTTGTGTTCTCCTCCAGCTCCTGCAGCCAGTAATTAACCTGTCATTCTGAGCAGAGCCACGCTTTATTAATATAACCACCACAGCCCAGAGACCACATATCCTTCTATCTATCTATCTATCTATCCATCCTTCATGAATCCATCACGTACAGTATGAATATATCCATCCATCCATCATTTATGAATCCATCCATCCATCCATTTATCCCTTCATCATTTCTGAATCCATCCATACATCCATTCCTCCATCATTTGTAAACCAATCTTTCCATCCATCCATCATGTATGAATCCATCCATCCATCCCTCCATTATGTATGAATCTATCCATCCATCCATCATTTATGAATCTATCCATTCATCCATCCATTTATCCCTCCATCATTTATGAACCCATCCATCCATCCATCCCTCCATCATTTATGAATCTGTTTATCTATCATCCATCCACAATCTATCCATCCATTCATCCATCCACCCATCATTCTTGAATCCATCCACCCATCCATCCATCCATCATTTATGAATCTATCTATCCATCCTTCCATCCACCCATCATTTTTGAATCCATTCATTCATCCATCCATCCATCCTTTATAAATCAAAAGCGAGATTAATAATGCTGAAAAGGAACATACACTTTTAGGATTGCGGGTAACACTTTAAACCTTTGCTGAGCAGTAATCTAAATATTGAGTTACGCACCTCCACAGCCTCCCAGCCCCACTCCCTGTATTTGGGGTCATGGGTCAAACGCCACATGTACATGTAGCTCTCGATGACCTCTGGTCTCAGGATGTAGTAGCGGTCACTCAGTCGGGTGGCCGTGGCTTCGGCTCCTGCATCGAAGCGGAAAGCCTCCGGACCCAGTTTGGTGGCTGTAGACAGAAAAAACATTACAGTTAATATAAAAACACACTGATCCTGGAAAGAAAAATGTGAACCACATGACTCATTCTGACATGTACTGCCCACTTTTTACAATCTAATTCATTTCATAAGAATAACGTTAAGTCCTGTCCTACAGTTTGTTACAGTAAAATGGGTTGTAAACCATATTTCAAGACTGATTTTAACCTCTTAACCTTTAAATATAGCTGATTGTATTGTACATACACTGCACAGTATTATAACACTCTTTTTTTAATCTCAACAATCTGTGTATCATTACAAATGTTTAGGACCCCAGCTTTGATATTTAAACACGATTTATGATCACTACAGAGACAGTAATTTCATAATTCATGACAGCTGTCCACAATCAACATGTAAAATCAATCGATAGTTATGGACATTACAAATTCAGTCGCATCTGCTCTGGTTTATTAGCATTCAAATGGCTTCAATAAACAATGTTCATTAGAGCTTTCAGTACAAAAGAGCACTCATTTGAAGAAATATTGCTATATTTACACGTTTGTGTATTTCGCCAGCCGAATTAATTACCTTTCTAGCTAAATTAATTTACTTTTCACGTTTGCATCACAGATTTCTAATTAAGTTGTAGAGCTGCACAATAATAGCTTAAAGGTTAATTAAGATTATTTTGCTTAAAAAAAAAATTATTGGACTTCTTCCATGAGCATAAATCAAGAACTTGCATGTCAAATCAAGAATTTACATGTTTCCCTGTTTCTTCTTTTCCACAACATAGAGAGAGCATGTGTGCATGGTTGCCAGGTCAGGAAGCTTAAGTAAACCACTGGGCAGAAAATGCATCTACGGAAGCCCACCAAGAAAGAAAAAAAATGCTTTGGTAAGTCATAATTATAAATTTAAAAGTCATTACAATGACATGATAACTTTAAATTAGGACTTAAGAAACTGTTCTAATTAAAAAAAATGGAAATTGACATGATATCGCCAAAATTAGGACTTTGTTGATTAGTTGATTATAATTGATTATTTGATTATACTAAGTTTATTAAGTCATAATTAGTGATAGAAAGTTGAGATAAAAAAAAGGCAAAAATGACTATTTACCTCATATATCTGGATTTTTATCTTAGCGTGTCATTTACACTTTTAAAGTCAGTATTCTAAATTTTAAAGTCTCAGTTATAAGATAAAAAGTTGAAAGTATGAATTTAAACTGTGAAATTGACATTAAATCATAACAAAAAAATGATTTTCATAGTGTCATAATTTCATCTTTTTATGTCATAATATCCATTTTTAAAGTAATAATTGTCACTTTTCATCATCAACTATAAAACTTACATAAGCATGTTTTTTTCTTTCTTTCATGACAGAAATGGGCTTCCATTTGCATCGACTTTAGAGAAAAGATCTGATTGGGGGATTTAAGCTCTTGAAATCTGGCAACCACGGAAGCTCATGGAGGACTGATACCAATGCAAATGCCACACTGAAATGAAACATTTTAAGTAGGCTATAAATAATCCCCAGCCAGATATCACAGATGATTTTGCTTAATAAATTGAGAGAAGCAGAAATCGTGATTACGATTAAATGAATTCACCAGGTCTTATTAAGTCAGGTTTAATTTTCCGTGTCTCTGCATTTCACACGACAACGTTTAAATCGCTGGATGTTGTCAAATCACTGCATTTCTGCTTGCCTTTAACATCATCTGCGAATCTTTGAAAAGCACACTGATAGCAACTGATGAAGCCAAGCAAGAAGAAAAGAGCTTCTTCCATACAAGACTAACCTATGCTGCATGGAAGTACATCGAACAGAACTGCAGCAGCCTAACTATAATAAAGAAAAAAGCATGCATGTGCTTTATAGTAAGCACTCTAGTTAGTCTTCTATGTGCCTCATGCTGATTGCTCTGCTGGTCTAAATACTGAGCTGGTAAACACACAGCGTGTGTGTAGTTAGAGCGCACTATGATCACCAGCCGTCTTTATGAAAACACAAAGCTTTCAAAGCAGAACATAACATAACAAACCCAAATGTATCCCATTATGCCCCTTAAATCTAAAATTACAAGCAGCCCCAGTCCGGGAGAAACACTCTCGTCTGAATAAACATTTTCATTTACATACTGATTTTGGTTTGTTTTGTCTCTTTAGCAATATTACACCACTTCAGCCTGGAACAGTGTTTTCTGTGCCACGGATCTGTGTTTTACTGGAGATTATCAGCGAGAGAAACTCTACCACGGGGAAACGTTTATTGTCAATGTGCATATATGGGTGATTCTATCTTTGCGGGTACATTTGGTGTCACCGCAAAAATAAAGTAATCATTTTTCAGCTTTTTTTTTTTTCAAATGGTTATATTTTTTATTATCTTAATTTATTATTATTCTTTACTAATTGTTATGAATTACAAGATGTTACAGTCCATAACAATATAATAATTTATTTTAAAAGTGTCTTAAATAGCTGAAAATTATGATTTCTTCTTGTCTGAATTAGTCAGTGTATTTTTTCCATCATGTATCAAAGTGCAATGAAAATATTTTTTAGTACTTTTCTTTTGGCAACAGTTTATTCATTTTATTTATGAAAGCCCTAAATAGTTACTTAATTCTACAACATTAAATTATTTAAAATATTTTTTTTTTGTTAGAAAAATGTGTGTCCCGTCAACTCTGTTACCAAATCATATTTTGTCTTTAAATTGGTGGAATTATTTCTCAGAATTGTGTAAGTTACAGGAAATGATGTCACTTTCACTCACTGATAAGATCTGAAGCACTGAGAAGTATCTGTGCTCTCTCTGAGAAAATATTTGAATCTAAAAATATCTTATACCAAGAGATATTTTTAAAACGTCAACTCTGTTACCACAATATCAAAAGAAAAACAGAATTTATTACTGATCTCACATTGAGTTATTATATTTTTTTCATTTTTAGAAGTTATATCTATTTAGTTGATTTTAAGTTTACATTTTGATTTTGACACTTGTTTTTATTATTACTTTTATAGGAATCGTTATTTTCTTTGTATTTTTATTATGTTTCAGTAATTTTGAGAAATGTTTCTGATTTTACTATGTGTGTGCGTGTGTAAAGTTTTATTTTTTTATTTTAGTACATCAAGTTAAACTTGAAATAATAAATTAAAATAAGAAACATCAAAAATAAAAATTTCAAGTAATGAAAATGTTTTTGATAGTTTTCATTTTAGCTTCACTTTTAATATAATAACCTTAGTACAACTCATTCAAAACTATGCATGCATATCAATCCTTCAAATTAAATAATATTCAAATATAACTGTTTTCACATTAACAATTTTTAGCATTTTGGAAACGCTAATTTGGGGCTGAAAATATCTTTGCTTCATTTTCTTGCTCTATATACTGCTAATTTATCATTTGACTCTGGTGTAAAATCATGTTTTCAGCAGGACAGGTTCATATCCAGCTCATCCTCTGACGATCTCATTTTAAGAGACGCGAGGTCAGAAATAGTGTGTTGGGAGGAGATCAAACAAGGTATTAATCGCTGGAGCTAAATCTGCAGCGTCTGGATCCTTGTGATCAGACGCAGGTTAAATCTCATTTGTTTGCTCGTGATGTCTGAGAAAGCAACAGTTTGAGTCTGTGATTATCCAGCAGAGTAATGTCCTTCCTCCATCTGAGCTCCAGCAGATTGGATTCTCAGAAACACAGACGCGCTGGAAGCATGAGCAGGAAGATAAGACTCTCGGATCACCTCCGTCTGACTCTTATCTTACCATTATATATGATTTATCAATATAGTAACACTTTATTTTAAGGATCAATACTCACTATTAACTTCTTGTTTATTACCATGCACATTTCTAGGGTTTTGGCTGTTTATTTGCACTTAAAGTACACAGAAATGCCTTTTATTCTGCATGAATAGATCTCTGAACACCAAAATTGAATTGTCAGTTTAGTTGTAATAAATGTACATGTTTTGCAATATTCAATTCAATTCAATTCAATTCAAATTTATTTGTATAGCGCTTTTCATGATACATATCATTGCAAAGCAGCTT
>JAUMHE010000068.1:20805702-20820480 GCA_032359235.1 Enteromius mattozi | reverse complement strand
TGTTTCCTCATGGGGACCTAACAAATGTCCCCACAAGGTCAAAATTTACTGGTATTCCTATCTTTGTGGGGACAATTTGTCCCCATAAGGTGATAAATACCAGGTACACACACACACACACTCTCACTCACACAAGCAAATTGCTCTTTTAAGGAAACTGTATTTTTTACAAGGAAAAAATACACAAAAATATCAAATTAAAAAGTATTTCTTTGTAGTGTACCTGCCAATAACAAATTATACCGAGGTTTAAGCTACAAAGTGTTGTTTCTTGTGTGAATTGATCTTTTAAAGAGGTTTATCTATTCTTACAAAAAAAATAAAAGTGTTTTTGAAGTTTTTAAAAAGGTTTTAGTATATTTGCTGGTGTGCAATAAAATACACTTAGTTTTATGCAACCGTTTTTTGATTCTCATGCAAATTTATTATAGTGTATTTTTCTGTATTCAACAGAACAAGCTACAACGTTTTGCTTCCCATGCAAATTTATCTTTTAGTAACCTTTTTATATTTCTACTGGAAAATGTTGCTTTTCAGAAATATTGATTAAAATGATTTCTATTGTTTATTTTATGTCTTTATACAACAAAATATAGTGAGGGTTACAGTAGAACATTGTTAACTTGTGCAAATTTACCTTTTAAGGAATTTTAGATATTCTTTACTGAAAAACAAAAAATACAAATTAAAAATGTGTGTGTGTGACAAAACTACAGATTGTTGCAGTGAACTGGTTTGTATGCAACTATGTAAATATTTTAAGAGCAGTTTGAACAGTCCTTCCACAGCATTTTATCCTTTGTTTTGATGAAATGAATGTGCTTTTGAAGCACAGAGATGCTTCAGCTTGTGTTTACCCTGCAGGTCTCACTCCTGCCGAACGAAGACAAAACTGAAGACAGAAACAAGAAAGAGAAACAGAGATGCTGAATGAACTTCGCTCCTCCCTGCAGGATTGCTTCGGTGAAACTGTGGAACTAATTCACAAGATTATTTGTGTCTGGTTCTTATTGTGAGAGCGAGCCACGCACCGCTTCCCTTCTGAAGCAGTGATCAATAGCACTGACGTCTCGAGAGGAAGAGGAAAGTCAGAAAACTTTCAGCGGAAAAACCAACCGAAACCGGCACAAAACAACTAAGAGTTTGTTAAACAAAAGGCAGGAAGAGTTCACTGGTGGGAGAAATGACTTAGAGATGATTTAATCAGTCTTTGTTGCAGATGCTTCTATTTAAAAAAACATATAAAAATCCGATGTTTTCTTATAAATTCATTTTTGAAGACAATTAGTGCACATTTACTTTTGCTTGCCTTAAAATATGCATGTGATGCTACATTGGAATTTGAACAATAATAATATTATTTTATAACTTTTCACATTTATTTATTGTTTTTGAAAAAGAAAGAAAAAAGAAAAGAAAAATAAACGTGATATTATGAAATAAATTTGCATATTACATTAATATTACAATTTAAAAGAACAGTTTTCTATGTGAGAATATTGTAAAATGCAATGTTTTTCTGAGATCAGAGAGGAATTCTCAGCATCATTTACATTACAAAGCATACAAATGAGAAAAACAAGAAATCCGAATCATTTCCTATGATACTACTTCTATATATACACTACTTTTCTAGGTAAGTGTGTGTATTTATTAATAAGATTGTTTTTAAGTTATTATAATAATATAACAACAACATAATTCATATGGTTGCAATAATAATATGTTATACTATAGCATAATTATTCAATTATAAATATTTTTATTATAAATAAATATTAAGTGCTATAAAATATTATATTTATTGTATTGCATTTACAACTTCGGCTCAATATTTATCATCGCATTTATTATCATTATTTATTATCTCAAATATTAGCATTAAATTATAAATATTTTATTTATTTATAATATTTATTATAATTAAAAAAACATAATTATGTAATTTTAAAATATAAATACATATAAAATATAATAGCAATGATATTTCATACTGTGCGTGTAGTTCTAAATATTACTACAAGTAAATATTAAGTACTATAAAAACAAGAACATTTATATTTTATGCTCAGATTTAGTACAATTCTACCATGCTTTTACTATAAATATTAAATATATTTTTATACTATAAATATATAATAATCAAGTGTGCATGCCATATAGATCTGATAATATATTATCTACATTATCAAAATAGTAAGCAGCACTGTTTCCAACATTGATAAAAAATCAGTTTCTTGAGCAGCAAATCTGCATATTAGAATGATTTCTGAAGGATCATGTGACAATGATGACTGGAGTAATGATGCTGAAAATACAGCTTTGATCACAGAAATAAATTACACTTTAACACATATTCAAACAGAAAACAGCTATTGTAAATTATAATAATATTTCCAATTTTTAACTGTATTTTTAATCCAGTAAATGCAGCCTCGACTTCTTTCAGAAACAGGAGGTAAACGTCATTAAGAGCGCTCCGGCAGTGACGTGTGTTCGGTCTGTGTTATCACGACTAACCTGAGCGCCTCACCGAAGCCTCTCCCAGCCCATCTGCGGGACTGGCTCCTGTTACTCATCTAACTGGAATTAGCGTGAGAATCAGTTAATTAAATTTGCCTGCAGCTGTCGGAGCGAGCTGGTGGGCAAATGGAAGCCAGGTGGGCGGCAGGAGTGCCAGAAAGCGTTTCTTTCTCTCAGAAAGCCAGAAAGAAAGCCTGATATTTGAGGCATATGGCTTTATGAATGGAAGCTGCGTCAGATGCTCACCTGCCCAGGTTAATGACTCCTCTGGGGATGCCGGTGGGCGTGTTGAAGGCGGGTAACAACTTGTCGCCCAGCTCCAACACCTTCTGCTTAAAAATCTGCCAAAAACAAACCAGAAGAGTTAACAACTAAGACACACATATACAAAGTTGTTTCCTCAACTAATCCGTTTTCCACCAAAAACAGATAATGAAAACATTCATCATGTATATTATGATTCATTAATGATTTTTTGCATGAAATTACTCCTTTATACTTAGCAAGGATACATACAATTGATGAAAAGCGACAGTAAAGACATTTATGATGTTACAAAAGATTTCTATTTCAAATAAATAACTGTTCTACTGAAATTTGTATTCATCAAAGAATAAAAAATAAAATGTGGTTTCCACAAAAATCCTGGGCAGCACAACTGTTTTCAACATTGATAATAATCAGAAATGTTTATTGGGGAGCAAATTTATATATTAGAATGATTTCTGTAGGATCACGTGACACTGACGACCGGAGGAATGATGCTGAAAATTTTGCTTTGTTCACAGAAATAAAATACAATTTACTGACACAGAAAAAAGTTAATTGATACTCTTATAAAATTTCAGAATTTTATTTAGATTTTACTATATATTTTGCTCAAATAATTGCAGCTTTGTTAAGCATAAAAGCCTTTGCTCACAAACTTGTATTGCAACAAACAATAAATAATTAAAATAAAATAAAAAAAACAATAATTAAAATACACAGAGAGTCCAATTATCAAAATAATTTAAAAAAAATATATCATAAAAATAAAATGATTTTATCTGTCTGGTGCAGAAAAGTGTCCTTGTTGTATTTCAAGTGCAACAGCAGTATTTCTCAAATACACCCAAAATAAACTTTCAAACTTCCTGAATCCAAACAAACCAGTTTAGCATCCATTAAGTGCCAGCAGCTTCTGTGACAAGGTCATCTTTAAAACTGAATTCAACTCAAAATTGTGCATCAGAATGAAAACGAGTGCAGAACACTGCGATCTCAATATATGTTTTTAATGCTTGTGACGGTTATAATGCATAAAGACAGCTGGTGACAGAGATATTTCTCTCCAAGCTCTTTTTAGTGGTGCTTGGTAAGGCAAACATCACTATTATTGCTAAAATATAGGTCGGGGGATTTAAACAAACCTCTAAATCTTAGTATTAAACTTTAGAGTGTAACTTGTCCCATATCAGACTTACGATTTTCACCTGGTGGGTGATAAAACACCTGTAAAAAAAAATCCCATAGACTTGAACTGAAGGAGGCACAAGATCAGAATATCACAGGACTCTTCTCACTTGATACAGTAAAACCATATAGCAACCATTCAGAACACCTTAGCAACCACGATAATAAACAAGTCATTAACAAATGTGATAGAATACGATACGCAAACAAATGAAAAGAATCAGTGAGAGCAGTGGAGTCTGATTACTGAACGAATGATTCTTATGAGTCAGTTCTTTTAATGAATAGCTGAAAGGACAAAAGAATCCTTTATTGAACTGAATCAGTTAGAATGAGTCAACATCAATGAAGCTGTCATTATTTTCAGTGAAGCAAGTTTTGCATCAGTATTAATACTGCCTCTATAGCTTTGTGTTTTTAAAGATGAATTTGAAGATGATTTGCTGATATTCAGCAGCATGATTGCATTAGTGACTTACAGTTATATAGACACAATATTGCCAGTAATAATTTAATTTAACAAAATCTATGAGTATCATACAGCATGAGTAGGTGCTGTTTAGTTTCTGAATGAATTACAAATCAGTTGATTAAATGACTTAATCAAACAGACAGTCACTTGTTTCTTTCCTAACTGAATCAGCTGAATGAATGACTTGTTCATAACAGTGCTGCCACCTATAGGCATAACTATGTAACTGAAAGAAATGAAAAAACAAATGTTTATACAGTATGACTTATTCTATAATTGAGGTTACATTTGGTGTCCAACAATTCTGTTACCCTCAAACTTTTTTTCTTTAGTGCTTCAGAACTTATCAGTGAGTGAAAGTGACATCATTTCCTGTAACTTACACAATTCTGACAGATAATTCCATCAGTCTAAAGGCAAAATATGGTTTGGTAACAGAGTTGACGCAAGATTTATGGACACATTTTGGTAACACTTTATTTCGATGGTCCACTTTAAATATTCAACTAACAGTAAGTAACTTGTCAACTACATGTCAACTAGCAGTCATTAGAGTATTAGTAGACTGTCTGCTTAATATCTTCTAACACTTTCTTTTGATGGGTTCACAACACACTACATACTGACTATCAGAAACTTATTCTACTAACCCTAAACCTACCCTGACAGTCTACTCGGAGAGTTAGCAGACATGTAGTTGAGCATGAATGAGAATTAGTTGACATGTAGTTACAAAGTTACTTACGGTTAGCAGAATGTCTAAATGGACTATGGAAATAAAGTGTAACCCACATTTTTCTAAGAAAAATTTGTATTTTAAATAATTTAATGTTGTAAAATTAAGCAACTATTTAGAGCTTTTATAAATAAAATGAATAAAATGTTGCCAAACGAAAAGTACTAGAAAATATTTTGATTGCACATTGATACATGATGGAAAAAATACACTGACTAATGTGGACAAGAAATCATCATGATTTTTAGCTATTTAAGACACTTTTAAAAGCAATTATTATATTGTTATGGACTGTAACATCTTGTAATTTATAACAATTAGTAAAGAATACTAGTAAATAAATTAAAATAATAAAAAATATAACCATTTGAAGACAAAGCTGAAAAAATAATGACTTTATTTTTGCTGGGACACCAAACGTACCCGCAATTACAGAATTAGTCATACCCACCAGAGTTATTATGGCTAACTAAAACTAAAAAAGTGCCAGGAAAAAAAGTGTTAACTAAATAATACTACTACTACTAATAATATTAATAATACTAAATAATACTATTTTCTAGATAAAGAATCCTAATGATAATTTTTTTAATGTCAAGTACTGAAGTAACTCAAATGAAACAAACTAGACAGATAAGAATGCAGGCATGTTAAAAGCAAAACTAAAAAACAAGCACACACAGAAATAACTATAAACTTATAAATCACTATTTAACTAAACTTAAAATAAAAACAGAAAAGTGAAACACACACAGTATGAGTAGGTGGTGTTTAGCTTCTGAATGAATCATAAACCGGTTAAGGAAATGATTCAATGACATTGCACTGGCATCTAGCTGAAAAAAATGTATATATATATATAATAGACACTACATATAAGACGCACGTACATGTGGTTTTATGTATACAGTGTGTGTGTATATGTATGGAGAGCAACATGATGCATACATACACACACTTATGTTTTTCATCCTTATCCTAAAAACAGATCTGAGTTTGGTGACGGCCACTGAGTGCAGAGTCTCTGTCGCCAGCAGAAGGTCAAACTCCAGCCTCCTCAGAAGAGAAGCTCTGGAGAGACTCTGATAGAACGGGGCCAGCACATCTCCTGCTTAATGCATCGGTGCAGTGCCAAATGAGGGCCGAGATGAGAAGGACAGTAGAAGAGCCCCCTGCGCTCGTATCAGAGAGATCACTAATGACCCAGAGCTAGAGCAGAAGCACATCTGTGAGGCTTCACCTGCCAGAACATAACACTAACTTATTAAAGGCACAGTGCAACCAGAAATTCAACTTCAACTTTTAATTGCCCTAATGTCGTTCCAAATGCATGCATTTCTTTCTTCCATGAAGCACAAAATATATATAAGTTTATAAAATAAAGATGAAATGGAAGCTTTAAGACTCTGAAATTATAATACAGCATCATAAAAGTATGATGATGCATGCATATGATTTATGCAATACCCTGAAAAAAAAATACTTTGAAATTATTACACAGTAATTGCTAACAAATTTCACAAATAATAACAAAGAAACAGAGTTAAACGTAAAATTTTGGTAAGACTTTAGATTTATTAACTATTAACCATGACTTTTCCTTCAAAAACTTCTTAATTTGCTGCTTATTAATAGTTAGTGCGGTTGTTATTAAGTTTAGGTATTGGGATGTACATTGTAAAAAGGTTGCTGTAAATTTTACAGTAACTTACTGGCAAATGGCAGCAATAATCTTCTTTAAAAGAGGACAAAATGTTTCAAAGCATTTACGTTTTACAACAGTACAATTTTCAGCACTCCATGCATATAATTTATTGCCATAAAATCCCCTAAAATACTACATACTAAATAAAAAAAATAGTACATATAGTAATTGAAATAATGACTGTCACCAGAGGATTAAAAATCTTCTAAAGCCTTCTGATAGCTGAAATTTCAATCTGTTCCTCACACAAAGTGACTATATGCGCTCAGAAGACTTGAAATGTAATGCACTCATCATATGGACTATTTTTATGGTGTATTTATGATGCATATTTGAGATTTTTGGACTAAAACACTGTCAGTGTGAGTAAATAACGACAGAAGTGCATTCTGGGTGAGCTATTTCTTTAACTGGCATGGTATCTGACATCAGGACCCTGATTGTGGTGGGAAATGTGCAGTATTGATCCAGAACGACAGCAGACAGTGCAAACCTTTCACTTTCACACACAATCCTCTCCAGCGAAGACATGCAACTGCTAAAGAAACAGAAATGGGCAAAAAAAAGCTCCAGTCTGGAGTTAATATTTCATTTATATCTGAGGAAACACACTCAGGAGAGAAGGGCAGCTCTGGTGTCATCTGTAAGCACGTGACCTTGGACCTCCGTGAGAAATGCACCCCATCATCAGCATCTGCTCAACTCACTGCACAAACATTTTCTGCTTCATTTCAGGAGGCTTATGCACACCTCAAGCCATTTACTGAATTATTACATCAGATTGAAGGCTTCACCTCCAGAAAACAAACAGCGGTGGAAGATGAAGCTATAAATGATCAGCTCCCTCGATGAATGACTGACGCAACCCGCAACTTTATGCATTAGCTGAATAAACGCAGAGGAACATGGAATGCCATTTAGACACTGCTGCTTATATAATGCGACGGTTGATATCTAAAAAAAAGCAGCTTCGTGAAACACGTTAATGATGTGGATTGAAGAACATGGAAAATGCATCAAATGGAGCTGTTTATGGACTTCTGACTTCAGTAATCAAAAACAACGACTGCTTTCTGACTTTATCAAGAGTTCATCTAAAAACAATTCAGGCTGTCAGTGCAGCAGACAAGACAGAGACAACACGTTAATGCTGCTGAAAACTTCAGATCGGGTTAATTCAACTGGGTCCTCGCAGAAAAACAGCAGGATTATTACAAGAATATGTAAGAAATACTACATAAAAAAGAAACATTTGTATGTCCTGACAGAATAATATAACTGTTAAAACTTTAAAT
This sequence comes from Enteromius mattozi, assembly GCA_032359235.1. Taxonomy (NCBI): domain Eukaryota; kingdom Metazoa; phylum Chordata; class Actinopteri; order Cypriniformes; family Cyprinidae; genus Enteromius; species Enteromius mattozi. The sequence goes on along the minus strand of JAUMHE010000068.1, from coordinate 20,812,294 downwards.
AAATGAATAATACTAATACTAATAATTATTATTATTATTAACAACAATAATAATAAATTTTAACATTAGACATTAAATTATAATAAAAAAAATCTATTAATATTATACATTTCACACACACACACGCATACAGGGACACACATAATTAATTAAATATATTATAATATATAAATAATTTAACATTTATATAATAATAATAATAATAATACAGTATTATGGGTACTATAACATAATTCTAGATTACTGTATTATATAACATATATTAAATATTATAATGGCAAATTTGTGTGTATATGTAAGAATATTTAATGACAATAAATACATTATATTTTTGTTATAGATATGTAGATTTCATATAATAGTAATACAATTTACTATTATTAGTGGTGCTTGCCAAAGGCAAGGCATCACTATTATTATCTCACATACTTATTATTATATCTTCTTCCGTACACTTTTCAGCGCGTAACTAGTCCCGCACCGTTTGCCCTAGACCCATGAAACGGGCATCAAATCGTGCGGCCTATTCGGGAATGGTGTGCTATGACTTTTATAAGCGATCGGGCGTACGATGATCGTACACGGTGCGAAAAATCAGCCGAAAAATCCCATAGACAATGCATTGCGGCCAACTTGAAGGATCGTAGCGCAGAGCGAGAATTTCGTAGAAACATGGGCCATTATAAAAGGCCCAGATGGATAACTTTGGATGACAGTGTTATAGAGACATGACTCGGGGCAGCAAACAAACCCACTGAATCACTTAACCTCTTCCTAGCCACGCCCTAGCAACCACTATCAAGCACCCTAGCAACCCAAATCCGAATTGACATATCTTTAAGTCTGAAAGTCATAGAGACATGGGGGTTGCTTTAGGTCATTCATATTAACAAAATGATTTTATAATATAATCACTGGCAGCTGCCAAGCCACTCCCTAGTAACCAAACACTGTACCCTAGCAACCGTTTAGTAAGACTTATATCTTTGCATCAGAACATCGTATAGACATGGGAGTTGGTACTTCTGACTCATGTTAGCAAACCGGACTACAGACATGTTAGTCATGCTAGCAGTGCTACGTGCTAATAGTTATTAGCTGAGTGCTAATTCGTGCAGAGAACTCTATGAAACTCAATAGCAAGTAGCAACCGAGGGCCGAGTTTTGCCACAGCAAGCACCACTCACATTTTCTTCATTTTGTTATTATTATTATTATTATTATACTAACATAAATAGAATTGTGAAGAAATTTTATTATTTAAAATATTAATATAACATTCATAATAAATTTATTAAACATTTCTCCTATGGCATAAGAGAATCAAACTTTTGATTTGAGTTTAGTCGTTGATATTGAGAATACTGATATTGTGCTGCTATGAAATACGATTATGTCCAGATGAATCAGTCGTAAAAGAGCTGCTTGAAGCTTGAGCAGTAACACATCACACCTCTTCCTCTTCTAGCCGAGATCCATCCAGTGCTTTTCACTTCCACCTTCCCTCACATGACCGTCTGAAGGATGCTTTCAAGACGGCAGCTCTTTTAACAGGGCTGTAAAAAGTCTGGAGTCAGGCATACTGTCAGCTTCTATTTCTGAGCTTCAGCAAACGTCTCACACCATCACAGTTGTTCTGCTTCAATATATGTCCAGAACCTCAACAACTCTCATTGTTGACTGCCATTAAAGTTTCATTTATGGCATTTATTATTAACATGTGATACATATAAAAAATTGTATGTGAGTCAAAGACGTTAAGATGTCTGCATTAAAGGAAATTCACAAAAGTGATTTTATGTCCATAGAAAGCACTTTAAATGTAAATAACGTGTTTACTTTTAAAGTCTCAAATACATTTTTGGAGAATAAAATGTCAAAACTTGGTTGAAATGATGTTACATTGTCATTCAGTGTTACACAATATTTACTTAAAAAATTTTAAAAAGATGCTTATTATTCGATATATTAAAATGTATAAAAGAATAAGGAAGCATATTAAATTTTATTGTTTTAAATGAGTAAAAAAATCTTAGGACAGTGGCAAATTAAAAAAAAAAAAATCTATAAAATAAAATAAAATATATTAATTTACAAATTATTTATATGATAAAATATAAAAATGTTTAAATGACATATACAGTGTATATATATATATATATATATATTTGTAAAACATTGATGATTAATGTATATCATTTGACGTGATGCCTTTTTTAAAAGAAGACATGCTAAAATTACTTGAAAACAGCATTTTGTTCATGCTTTCATAATAATTATGCAGATTTTCTAATTAAAGAAATCTCTCGTTTAATTATGCTTCAAACTGGAATAAAAGCTATTTGCCAACAACAGAGTAAAAACAAACTTCATTCAAAACACATACCCCCCAAAAAACTCATGCAATTTTTCTTCTCCAGTAAACTGATCTTGTTTTTAAGCATGCCTAGATATATTCTCTGGAATAAATTATGTCAAAAAAAAAAAAAAAAAAAAAAATTGTATTAACAGACTCCTTTAGCTCTTGCCCGTCTCCTCCAGTGGAGATGCTCTCAGATGCGGTTTTGGAAAAAGGGCACCAACAATCCACCCCAGCTGAATTCCTGAGGGACGATGGTTTGGCTTTTTGGGCTACAGACTGAAGGAAATGCCAGCGCTCAGCGTTGTTGTGAGCTGCTGAAGTGTAATTATGGTTGCTGTATTACAGACGTGACACGACAGAGCTGGTAAAGCCTCGGGAGCCGTTCTGATGACTACAGCATATTACCCATCAGCCCCTTCCACTCACCAGGGCCAAATGTCTGTGGTTTACTCAACAAAGACACGGAAAAACAGAGCAAATCATTGGAACGAATAACAAGACAGGTCAAATATTACTGCTGAGGTTTCAAGAAAGATGCAGATTGCTGTGATATGATTTTGTAAAGCCTTTTCAATTCATTGTTTCAATATGAACAACATCTTTATGAGAAAAAGATTTATGAAAAATGTTGTGATAATATTGTCAACTTGGCAATAAAAACTACTACAACAGTCTCAATTCATTTAAGAAAAAATACAATAAAACTCAAGTACCTTTATGACAATCCGCCAAAATAAAAGTCTTATTTAACTTGACTAAATTATGACAGAAATATATCACTAATATATATATATATATATATATATATATATATACATACACACTAAAGTGTAGTTTTTGTAAATAATTTAGGACAGCTAAGATATATTTTCATCCATGTTTAAGCGTCTAATTTGACAAAAATAAAAACTAAATGTTTTGTCGTAAATTAATTATTACATTTTCATTTGATTATATTTTAAAGTTAGATTTATAATTAAAGTTTTATTAATCCATTTACACACCATTTTCAATGATAAATTAGTATTAAATAAAAAAAATGGACTGCTGAAAAAGTAAAATGGATAACACAAAATCGATTTATGGGGCCCTAAATTATTATAATTATAATTATTTTTTACACTTATTCTCAAGGTCTAATGAACATGTGAAAAGCATTTATTGCTTTTAAGTTAATGGTAATTTAACTATAATTACTTTAATTATAATAAATATTGATATTGTATGAAATGGAAAAATGAATATTGTAATATTTTTGTCTATATCACCCAGTCCTACAGTAGCCTAACAAATTTTTAATGTACATGGAGAAAACTGCTATGTTTGAGAGCACGTGACCAGTTGAATATGACTGAATGTGTTGTAATTACCAGAAACTGAGTAAATTAATCATGACTGACTGTAAATAATACGACTCAATCTACAGCATCAGTCACAAACAAAAACATACTGAGTGTAGATCAACGGACAGTCATGAGTGAGAATCAGGAGTTTTCCGGCAGAATTAGTCTGGTCTGACCGTCAAAACTACATTTATAGATAAAAATGAGATATACAGAGATCTCAAAGTGGGTTTGGGTTCAGAGATCTTCAGTCTGACCCATTTAAGTGACAGGTCCTGTGACAGACGTCATGTTTCTCATTCCATGAATAAAACAAGTATAACTCAGTGAAAATTAATATATGAAAAAAAAAAAAAGAGTACGTAGAGTCACTAACACACAAAACACATGAAACTAGATCTAGTAAGAAGTTACCAAAGACCACAAACAGTTCCCCGGTTTAGCATCATTATAGACCAATGTTTGAGTGAAGATGAGATGAGTGTGTAACACAGCTCTAAGTGAAGGAAAACATCCTGCAAAGTGTTAAATCTGAAAGTGCACTGTGTATAAAGTTATTGTCTCTCAAAAGAAAGAGTCAACCGTGAATCATTGAAATGAGTCGTTTTGTAAACGAATCCCAAGGTTTTCATGTTGACGTCAAAATTCCCCGCCCACTTGTTGGTCTTTTTGCGTTGGTCTGAATGAAAATGCAAATTCATTCTTCACCACTAGATGCCGCTTTTGTAGAGTTAAAAGCTCACAAACACTGCTTTAAATTACGTTCACCAATCACTGGAGGAGTTTGAAAAAAATGAATCACTGAACGAATCGTTTGGGAGTCATTGAACAAATAAGGTAAAAATAAATGCATATTAATAGAAAACGAAAGTGCTTTTTGACCTTGAATGCATGTCAACCTGTTGTTGAGGACTCTCAAAACCAAATTATGAACCTTTCATAACCCATAATAGGGGCATTTTAGGGCCATCTTATAAGAAAAACTGTGCAAGATATATCTTGAATAAAAGTAAATTTTTTTGTGGCTTTTTTTTTTTCCATGTTTTTTGTTATGCTTATGCTTTAAATGTGTTTTTCTACCCTTAAATACATAAATGTTTTGTCTTTTAAGATATACATATATATGTATATATATATATATATAGCAAATTATAAATAAATATTTAAATACATTGTATATTAAAATATCTATATATGTAAAATATATAAATAAATTGCATATATAATAAATGTAAAATATGTAATATTACACAAAATAAAAAAAATTAAGGAAACAAAAATAAAAAATATAATATAGCCTGTTTTTCATTAATTATCTATAAATCTTACCAAACTGATTAAATAATTAAAAATAAAAATCAATGTTAAAATCACTTGCCATATGGTTTGTGCTTCAAAAATACTGTACATGCAAATGCAATAATCTGAAATACACTCCAGATATGTTTTCTGACATCAAGACTGAGATTTAAGGACATTTGAGTATTATCTGTGCCGTGGTAAATGGTAACTGCAGCTGTAGATCCTGCTAAAGATGGAGCGAGCTGCACCTGATGCTGTGACCTGACTCTTCAGGCCTCCTCAGATTTATTATTATTGCAGATGGTTGCGTTGAACATCAGCAGATATCACGCAGGTGACGGTGGCTTTGAAGCAGCAGCAGAACAAAGCCGCTTGATCCGTCCGCTGCCTGTTTACCAGCTTGTAAATCTGGAGTCTTTGTTCTCGGTGACGTTTCGGGCTCAACATGCGGTGCATTATTCATGACGCTACGCTACAGCTCAAACTTTACTTCAGCGCTCGAGAACAGAACCAGATCAATTAGACAAAAAAACAACAACCAGAAAGTCAGATATAGCCGCGTCTTTTCCTGTGACGGCATTACAGAGCATCTCTCGCTGTATTATGCAGAGAAAAACATCAGCCATTCCTTCCCTCCTAATTAGCGCTGAGGAGGAGGGCATGTGTCTATGAGGACGAGCCGGGCTAAACGATGCTCCTCCGGGGGGCTTTAGATCACAGACTGACACACACTGTATTCACAAATCACAGATGATGAGGTCTTCTTCTTTTAATGAATGTAGAAACATGGCCAGAACATGTCCAGGACATATTTCAATACAAAATCAAAAGAAAAAAATAAAAATTCAAATATTTGAAAGAAAACGAAGCTCATTTTAGCCTGTACAGTACAGTACTGTATATACAGTAATTGCTGTACAGCATGTCATGTTTGGTTTCTATATACATATATTCTAACATTTATTACAATTAAATTATTATATCATTAAATACATTCGGTTTAGTTACATATGTATCTTTAATTATATACATCATAAACATAAAGGTTAATTTATTACTACAGTGATTGTTGTACAACATTATTATATGCTAGTTAAAAAACATATTTAAGAAATTAAATCATGTTTTTATTCTCATTAAAATAAAAAATATATATATATTTTTAAGCATTCATAGATTACCTCAGTAATTGTTGTAATGTTTCAAATGTTTATATTAAGTGCTGTCAAACAATTAAATGCATCCAAAATAAAAGTTTGTTTCATTTATATATATATATATATACATACATATATAAACACACACAGTATATTTTTAGAAAATATTTACATGTGTATACATTTATATATTTCTATTATATTATATATAAATATATATAATAAACATTTTTTTTTCTTAAATGTATAATTTATTAAACATAATAAATATACACAGTATATATATACACATACATTATGTAAACAAAAACTTTTATTTTGAATGTTTGACAGCACAAATATATATATATATATATATATATATACTAGGGCTGTCAAATGATTAAAATTTTTAATCAAATTAATCAGGATTTTCAGTGGATTAATCA
>JAUMHE010000068.1:20793951-20805602 GCA_032359235.1 Enteromius mattozi | reverse complement strand
ACAAAAAATAATTAACGCCGTTAACGCCTTATTTTTGACAGCCCTAATATATACACATATATAATCTATATATTATATATTTTTTATATATTGAACAATTATACACTCACATATACACACACACATGCACACACCATATACAATAAGTAATATAATAAGAAAAATAAGAAAAAATAATATAATAATAAAAAAAATTAATAAAAATAATAAAAAAAAAAAAAAAAAAAATTGGAAACTATGGTTGGTAATTATTTAAAACAATAATAAAATTATAATGTAATATAAATATAAATATATTTTTGTGTGACCGTTTGCAATCTTGTGTGAAAATGGTCAAACTAGGTTTTGGAGGGACTCTAATCTGCTTTCGAAGAGTTTGCAGCAGAGTCCAGGACAGTCAGTTAGCTGAAGTGAAGCTGCGCTCCTTTAATAAACACACACTTTACGTTTGTATAGCTCGACTGAAGAAGAAGAAAACCCCTCCAAACTCAATTATGTGCAGATTTCACTATCTGCCAGAGATGAATGGATGACACACAGTTTGATGCTATTTCACAAATCCCATTTCAGGTTCTTCTGAAGGAAAAAAATGGAGTGTTGCAAACAGGACTCGTGAAAACCTCAAGCACAGGAGTAGGAGAAAGACTGAAATATGAACACATAGCTAGAAGCTTTCGTCTTCCTTTAAAGACATGCTCAAATGATAAAAGTGGGCGTTATGTCCAAAATCACAGTGTATGAGTCATTTATCCCACCATATATATGGAAATGGAATTATTCCATGTGTTGCCCTGCCATGTAAATACTGTAAAACAGTCCTGCCACTGTTAACCGTTTAAATATATCTACAGACAGTTATTTATATACAGCTCATCTTACTTCCAGTAGTCATTTTAGAAAGGAGAAGGAAAAAATAAAAAACATAACATTGAATATGAAAATAATTAAATAATAAACATTTAAAAAGCTTGATTAAAAATAATAAAAATAAAAGACACAGTAAAAAATAAATTAAATGAATCATTTTATTTTATTGTTAGTACACATTTGTATTTCACTTTCAAGTTCAAATTACAGTCACTGTAAATTTTAAAATGTACATAAAAAATTATATGAAAACAAAATATTAATATAAACTTGAGATATATATATATATATATATATATATATATAGTATTATAAAATATGAATATATTATTTAAATTATTTATACTAGTATTCTGTTTATATTTTCAAAGTAATACATTAATATATTTTAAAATTACTTACATAAATATATTATTACTATTTATATAATTGATATAACTTTTGTCTATTATTTTGGTTTCTTATAAATATAATGATGATAATACTTTAAAATACTATAATATTATTGTTTATACTCTTAATATTCTACTTATGACAATGTTTAGTCTAACTTTTATCCTGTCCTGCACTGCCTAAATAATAATATGTCTATACTGACATTAAGTGAATGTTTAAGTTGATGATGAAACTTTCAGTATAGGATATGATGGTTTGATTCATAAATGAAGCAGCCCACACATGATCCTCTCCGCTCTTAAGCACTTCAGACTCCACAGATGGAGAAAACGTCTGCGGTGACAAGTCGTTAACACGTGTGTCCGTGTGCCACTAACATGATCTGTAGAAGAGCAGCTGTCGCCGGTCAAACCCAATCTATCGCCAAAACAGATTTGTGCTTAAAAATAATACAAGCAAAAACCAAAGCCTTGCTGCGTTCTCAGCCGTCTGTGGAGGGTCAGATCCCTGATAATGTCCTGCTGCCGGGCCGAGCTCCACCTCCTCTCTACACCTTCGCTGTCGCGCTGTTAGAAAAAGCCCAGGGCTCTTGGCTGTAATATCTTCTTTTTAATACTTTGCAGCACAACGCAGCGTCTTTGGAGAAGCCTGCGCTAATGATTCACAACTCTAATCCAAGCACAGAATCGATTCAGAAGAACTCCAGAGCAGAGATGTGCTGTGAAGAGATCTGAAAATGTCAAAACCCACAAATGGGGGCAGCACAAGGCCTTCAGGAGACTACTGAGCCTAAATTAAAATTGTATTTCCTTTCCAAACTTAATTTTGCTGCAGAAACATGTTTTCCATGCAGTTATCTCTAAATAAGCATCCTCACAATAACATAGGAAAGCAAAACTGCACAAGATAGTAAAATACTAATTGAACCCCAAAATTCTGCCAATATTTACTCATTTATTGAAACAACTTACTTTCTTTAGCAGATCACAAAATAATACATTTTAATGTAAGGAATGTTGTTATTCAAGCTTCAAAAAACATGCTGCAAAAGCAACAACAACAACAATAATAATAATAATAATTCTTATTATCATTATAAACAATGCAATAATAATGTTTTTATTTATAACATTATTCATTATTCATTATTAATATTTGTATTATAAAATGCACAATATCAAAATTATTTATTGATCCATGAATTGTTATTTAAATGTGCAATGCAACATTATTAATTATTAACAATTGAAGATGATGATAGTGATGATGCTAATAAATAAATAAATAAATAAAATAAATATTTAAAAAGCACAATGCAACATTATATTATACATTTCTTTATCATTTATGATTAATAATGCATTATTATTATTATTGAAAAGTACAATCGGAAAGTTTTTTGTGACATATAAATTATTATTATTACTACTACTACTATTTAAAATTACAATGCAACATTAATATTATTAATTGATGCACAATTTATTATTAATAATTCATCATCATCATTCAAAATAGCAATCTATAAATTAGTATTACTATTATTATTCAAAAGTACAATATTCATATTATTTATTAATCTATAAATTATTTATTATTGACATTATTAAAGTAAAAGGCAATATCTATTAATTTATAATCATAATAATCATAACAACAACAAATCATAATCATCAAAATTCAATAAAAATTATATGTTTTTAAAATAATACAAAAAATTGATTTTAATAGTGGGTGCCTTTGTCAGTGGTTCTTGATTAGTTAATTCAGTGCTTGCAGAATAAATATATCATATTCCAAGTACATGTAGTTCTTCTTTCTGCACAACAAGAGGAAAGCACGGACGAAGCACGTGACTTTCTCCCAGCCTCAGCGAGAACACAGCAGGAGTTCAGGAGAGCGATGGGCTGCTGACTTATTCATGCTTCAGTGCTGTGTTCTCTCACAAAGACCAGCAGGTGAAGCTGAATAATGTTTGATAGTCTCCGGCCCGGAGAGATGCAGGTCTGATTTTGATGCTGAACACACCGATCACTGGCAGCATTCACTACCAGTCAACAACCGGCTGCTGACGGACACCGATCGATGGCTCACTGGCCGGTGCGCTTCGTATCTTGCTGCCGGAAATGTGCTCTGATACGCAGCAGGAGAGCGTGGACGCGGCAGATGTCCGTCGCAGCTAATCGCATCGCTCTGACAGCCCCGGTTCCCAAAATTCCCTTCGCTTCAGAGAGGCGTTGACAAACGGAACCAGAGAACCAGCTCCGTTTGTGCTGTTTGCGCATCGTTAATTATCCCGCTGAGAGACTGCAGATCATTCCGCTCTCCTCGACTAAAACAAGAGCTGAATTCAATTGAGTTTGTTAGAAAGGCCAATTAAACGGCCGGCAGCCACATCGATCATATACGCTCAAGCAGATGTGACTTCATAGTCTCCTGATAGTTTATGTTATCACAAACGCTAAAAAGAGTAGCAGAATACAGACATAAAAACTTCACTGGCACGGAATTTGTCAAATTTTGGATAAATAAAACAAAACCAGATCTGTACACTTCTGTTGAGCACAAAAGAAGATATTTCTTTAAAGATTGTTGGTAATCAAGAGGTTGATGGCACTGACTTCCATAGTTAAAAAAAAAATACTGTGGAAGTCAATGGCTTGGGTTTGGTTACCAACTTTCATAAAAATGTAATAGATTTATATAGATAGATAGATAGATAGATAGATAGATAGATAAATAGACAGATAGACAGACAGATCACTGGATGGATGGAGGAATAGACTGATAGACATGAATGGAACAATAGAATAATGAATGGATGGATGGAATGATAGAATGATGAATGGATGGATAAATAGAATAATAGAATGATAGATGGATAAATGGATGGAAGGATGGATGGATGAATTCATGAGTGAATGAATGGATGAATAGATTGATAGAACAATGTATGGATGGATAAATGGATGGAATGATAAAGATGATGGATGGATAATTAGTTTGATATAATGATGGATGGATGAATGGAACAATAGAACGATCGATGGATGGAATGACAGAATGATGGATAATTGGATGGATGGATGAATGAGTGAATAGATTGATAAAACGATGGATGGATGGATGGATGGATGGATGAATGGAACGAAAGAATGATAGATGGATGGATGGAATGATAGCCTGATTGATGAATGGATGAATGGAAGGATGAATTAATAAATGAATAGACTGATACAATGATGAATGATGGATGGAATGATAGAAAGATGAATGGATGGATAGAATGATGGATGGATGAATATACTGACAGAACGATGGATGGATGGATGGATGGATGAATGGAACAGTAGAATGATAGAACGATGGATGAGTTGATGGGTGGATAGAATGATGATGAATGGATGGATGAATGGATGGATGGATGGATGGATAGATGAATAGAACAATAGAATGATGGATTGATGGATCGAATGATAGAGTGATAATAAATGGATGGATGGAATGATAGCATGATGGATGAATAGATGAATGGAAGGATGAAAAGATGGATGGATGAATGGAACAATAGAATGATAGATGACAGAATAATGCATGAATGGACGGATGGATAAATAGATTGATCGAAAGATGGATGGGTTGATGGGTGGATAGAATGATGATGAATGGATGGATGGATGAATAGAACGATAGAATGATGTACTGCATGATGAAAGCACTGAACATTATCAAAATTGTAAGTTTGTATCAGGCAATTCTTTTTGTGTGATAAAAAGTTGCAATAACCTATTAATCCATTGGTGGAAACATATAAGGAAAGGAAAAGAAAGGAAAGGACGTGACATGTGGCCAGGTATGGTTTCCCATACTTGGAATTTGTGCTCTGCGTTTAACCCATCCAAGGAGGGTCTATAATGCCTGGAGAAAGTTATACAGCATAAGACAGTGGATGAAAAGCACTAAAGTGCTACACCCAAGCACTGCAGTTCAGATCTGTTCATAAACACAGCTCTGCTTCATAAACACACACCAGAGCAGCGTCTCAGAGCCTCTCCAGATCTCCTCTCTCTGATTTGGCCTGATTAATGTCATTAAGCCGACATGATTGCACAGTAAGAACACTCAGAAGCGGAGGTAAACAAATCCATTTCTGAACCCGACGGAAACACACCCTTCACTTCAAACTCATCAAAGAGCAGAAATATCAAAGTTCACCACAGGACGTGTCAGTCTGATGATGATGGATGGATGGTGCCTTCGATCCCAGCGCTCCAGTGATGAGGAAAACATCCAGTGGACAGTGTTTGAAGCTGGACTGTGGTATAAAACGCTTATCATTTAAAAAAAAAAAGGAGTGTTTTATTAGGTGCACTGATGCATTTCATGATGAAATGGTAATGCTTTACAACATTTGCTAACATTACTACACTTCCATAACCGCACTAATGTACTATATTAAACATACTAATAAAACACATTCATTAATATAACTGAAGTGCAAACAGTGCTAAGCATTGATAAACAGTTCACCAAGTAAAATGCTTAGCAGGGATTTCTGGGAATTCATTTAGTTTCCATTTACTTCCATCCTCATCAACTCAACACAAACAACTAAGATTTAAACAATGGTCCTCAAATGTAATTACACACACACACACACAGACACACACACAGACGGGATGACTGGACATGTAATGTCATTATCTTGCTTTGTTTCCATCCATTAGAGCTCAGGCTCTTAAATGTCTTCCTGAGCGCTGTGTGCTTTTATAAAATCTCTAATTAATCGTCTCTTCAGGCCTGTGACCCCAGAGGTCTGTCTTGTTTACTCGCTGTCGAGCTGTTAGAAAACTTATCAGACCCTCTAATAGAAACACTTGCTGCAGCGGCCAAAAGAAGGCAACTCACTGCACCCTTCTCCAAATTTACAACACCTCACAGCGAAAATGAAGCAGACAGCCAGCCAGAAAATGCTCTGATGTAAGGACGGATAGCATGGCCAAACTCTTATATCATATAGAAATTCACAACAATAAATCAGAATAGCTATTTTTGTCAGAAAATTTGACCCCAAAAATGTGAAATATGCAGTACTTTTAAAAAGTTTGCAAGACTGCATTTATTTGATCAAAAACACAGTAAAATAGTGAAATATTATTACAAATTCAAAGAAATGTTTTCTCTGTGGATGTATTTTAAAATGTATTTAATTTCTGTGATGCAAAGCTGGATTGTCAGGATCATCACTCCAGTCTTCAGTGTCAGAAATCAGAATTCTAATATACTGAAACAGTTCTGATTATTATTAGTTAATTATTAGTTAAACCAATTTTTGCTGCTTAATATTTTGTGGAAATGTTTATTTAGGATAATTTGATGAATAAAGTTCAAAAGAACATCAGTTATAAATTTTCATCATCAAACAAAAATAATTTATAAATGTGTTTAATGTCACTTTTGACCAGTTTAATGCATATTTGCTTAATAAAAGCTTTTATTTCTAATGGTTGTATATCACAGTTTCCACAAAACTATTCAGCAGCACAACTGTTTTCAAAATTGATAATCAGAAATGTGTGTTAAGCAGTAAATCAGCATATTAGAATAATTTCTAATATGTGACACTGTAGGCTGAAGTAATGATGCTGAAAATACAGCTTTGATCACAGAAATAAATTACACTTTACAATATATCTACATGGAAAACAATTCTTTAAAATTGCAATATTATTTCACAATTTTACTGTTTTTACTGTATTTTCTTTTTCAAACAGATGCAGCCTCAAACGTCATTAAAACATTTGAACATTGTAATGCATCCTATGCATCTTTTGACAAGTGCCCTTTTAGTACTGTCTAGAAATGACCGGTATTTTATCTCATTATTTTCCTCTTATCATTTAGAAGCTAAATGTAGACGGAAGGACCCGGTCCTGGATGATGGGTATTGAGTGATTTGGAGACAGAGCCACAAGGGACATCACAACAAATGTGTCACGGTCCTTTTGTTCGGCTCGTTTCCCATCTCAACCTCTTATTTCTAGGTTGCCATAGTAACACAAGAGTCATGCACTGCAGTCAACAGCATTTGCCAAACTAAACAAATCTTCCGACAGCCTTTCAGCCGTTTCTCCTTGACCCAAAACCAAGCACGAATTTCAGCTTGACGCCAACAATAGACATTCGTTTCAGGATAAAGGCTGTAGAAATGTGTCTTTTTGCATGTTGGGGAATGTTGAGCAACGTTTACATCCAATTGAATGAATATTCAAGTTAAATTCATTGAGGTTTTTTTGGTCAGGCAAACACAGCTGTCTCTTATGGGACAGTTGCAAATCAGATGTGTCTTATGAGACATTTCCCTCTGATGATTTAGTCAGAGAAAGACAAATACATGTTGCAAACACCTCATTATTGGCTGAGCTGATATAATCAACCAGTTCTGGCAGATAAATCGTCCCACAGATGATCCGCTTGAATGAGCTGTAACAGTATATTCATAAGTCTTGATCATAAAACATGCACAATTATGAATCAATATTATCCTTTCTTCAGAGCATGAGGACAGACTCGACTGCTAAGAATCCTAACTGTGAAAAAAATCATTGATCAAGAGTTGAGCACACCAATGGCGCTTAAAGGAACAGTTCACCCAAAAATAAAATTTACTGAAAAAGTCCTCACCCTCAGGCCGTCCGAGATGTAGATGAGTTTGTTTCTTCATCAGATTTGGAGAAATGTAGCATTGCATCAGTGTCTCAGAAATGGATGCTCTGCAGTGAATGGGTGCCGTCAAAATGAGAGTCTGATAAAAACATCACAATAATCCACAGCACTCCAGTCCATCAGTTAACATCTGGAGAAGACAAAAGCTGTGTGTTTGTAAGTAACAAATCCATCAATAAGATGTTTATAATTTCTGTAATTCATAATAATGGTTCCTCCAGGGAGAAAGTTCATCTCCTGAAGTCACTGGAGGAAGCATGGAGAGAGGACTTACTAAAATTAAGTTAAAAGCATCTTTTTGATGTGTCTGTTTCTTACAAACACACAGCTTTCATCTTCTCCAGATGTTAACTGATGGACTGGAGTGCTGTGGATTATTGTAATGTCTGTAATTCTGATGGCACCCATTCACATCCATTGCTGAGACACTGATGCAATGCTACATTTCTCCAAATCTGATGAAGAAACAAACTCATCCTAATCTTGGATGATCTGAGGGTGAAGACATTTCCTGAAAATGTTCATTGTTGGGTGAACTATTCCATTAACGTTGCACTAGGAGTCACCAGGGATTTACCAAAAAACAAGGCTTCATAAAGACTTTTATGAATCCAATTTCACGCTAATTGCATGTGACAATCTTTGTAAGAATGGTAATACAAATGCACAAACTGGTTCTCCTTTTGTTGCCTCAATGATGCCAAATTTTGATCAATAATTGAACATTTTATTCTATAAAATCATATGCATAAAAATGCATCCTTGAAATCACATGCATGTGAACAAACGCATAACCTCCACCGGTAACATTCTCACATATATCATTATACGATGAGACAGAACAAATAAAGCACATGAAAAGTTGCTCTTCACGTAACGCACGGCCAGGGCCACAGGCGGCTTAATATTTCTTGGTTGTTGCCCAGGAGATAGGAAGTAAAAAAGTGCAATATTACTTATAAAAGAAATGGCACACAGCTGTTGGAGGCTCATTGATTTATATGATCGAAGACAACACTGGTTTTCCTTCCCCTGTGGGACTCGGCACATCAAAGCCAGCTCACTTTAACTACAGGAAAAAATGGTGCAGCAGAAGTTGATTTCATTGAGCGACACTCTTTCAATTACAGCTGCTCTGATCCCTGAGAAAGCCTCCAACGATGAAGCTACAGGGGTCAGATGAGAGCTTCAAAACAACATGAGACGTGGTGAGGAGGGAGTTTCCTTCCTTCTCAGAATTAAAAGAGTAATGCAACCGTCCCGTGAGACTGCTGCTAAACCAGTAGCTCCCATCCACATACTTAACCTTTTCCCTCCAGCAACACAGTCCTGTATGAAGTTCATCTGGCCGTCACAGACAGACTCTGTTCCTAACTTGAGGATCAGACGCAGCATAAACATTGATGCGGATTCTGCAAAAGTGTATCAACGCTGTACACAACTCATAAGCAGCTTATGAATCCTAAAAAGACAAATGAGACAGCTTATCATCCTGTGAACTTAACATCTTATGCACATCTAGGCATTTGGAATGGATTAACATTGAACTTTTTGAAATTGAACACTGAAATTTGAAAAGGTTATTAAAAATCTAAATAAAAAATACAAAGTTAAAATTTAAACACACATTACTATTCTATATATGCTCAAATAATATATCAGATGATTGAAATATATATTATGTATATATATATATAAAGATTGTGAAAACACATTTGCTGTTTTGATTTTGGGGTGTAATATTTGAAAGAAAATCTAGAGGATAAAATGTTTGTAAAAAGACATTTCTAATATTAATGTTGACTAAAAATAAACAAATCTATTTTCATTAACTGAAATAAAGATAAAGTAAAACAAAGTAAACATTAGATTTGCAGAAAAAATTAAACAAATATTTAAAACCATGACAAATACATGCTTTAACAATATACATTATAGTATATAGTATTAAAATTGTAACTTTTTTTTTTTGTTTTAAAATTTTTTTGCATAAATGAAGTAAAAATAATTTTATAATATTTTCACTTCTTATTGTCTAAAAATAAAAAAATTATTAAATCATTTTCATTAACTAAATAAAGATAAAATAAAACTAAATATTAACATTAGATGGAAAATGTGATGAAAATATTAAATGTCGCACCATGAAAATTTAAATGCTTAAATAATATAACAATAATGTTAAATATAAATTTGCTTAATTCTTGCATAAAGAAATTTTATAATATTTTCACTTAACATTCAGTATTAACTAAAAGCATAAAAATATCTCATTAATTTAAATAAAGCTAAAATAAAACCTCTTTATTTATGCAAACATGAAACAAATTTAACCTAATATTCGTCATTGTTGATGTATTATTTAAGCATTGGTAACAACTACCTTACTAATTATTAATAAGAAACAAATTAAGAATTTATTGAGGGAAAAGTCAGTTAATTGTTAACAAGTGTTACCTTCTCTAAAGTGTTACCCAATTTTATAATATTTTTTGCATATAGCGTTCAGTATTGTTATTGTTACCTAAAATATTACAAACATTTCCATTAAATTGAAAAACAAAAATAAAACAAAACATAAATATTAGATGGAAAACTTAATTAATAAATAAATGCTAAAAATAAAAACCAATTCAAAAGAAGTATTATAGCAGTATATAGGTTACACTTAACACTGTCAGGATTGCATAAATTCACTTAAACAGAACCACCATATTTAACCAAAGATAAATCTTTTCCTCTAATTCCACCCTGCCTTCTATTTTTTGCCATTCTCACGAGGCATCTGCTCATTTAAACAACTGCAGGATGCACAGAACTGATTACCAAAGATCACCGGGGCGGCTTTCATTTTCCCAGCACAGATGCCGTCTATTTATTCAGGCCTGTCGATCGGAGAGAGTGCTAAAGCTCCGCACAGCCAGAGGGACGTCCTCACCGCGAAGCCCAATACCCAACACAACCATAAACCATACATTACAGTCACCCACAGCTATTTACAGCACAGATCCTGAACACAGGACCCGCTGGGAGCCCTCCTAAATATCCTCACTGTCTACTCAAAGGACAAACCATTAGCTAATGATGCTACACCAACTCTGTTTCATCTTACTGGTCGTCGAATGCACATAACACACTTAATAAATGCATAATGCCTTCGTGAAGCTTTGTAAAAATGCACTAATTCACCTGCATGTCTCACTTTAGAGAGAAAAAGCAAGATGCAAGCAATTATGTGTCATTTCGAGGGAAGCAAATGTGCAATATTATTCATTATTTAGCGTATAATTGATTGCGGCGTCCCGGCCTTGTAACCTCTCTCGCAATTAACGCGCTGCTTTTATGAGCTTAATTAATAGTCGTTGCAGCTTCATGTTGGAAAACACAAACACACATATATATACTGTATATATATTGTATACGCACACTCAATTAGATTCTTAAATGTAAACGAGAGAGAAATTTCTGCTGTAGTTTATGGGGATCCCTGAGGGACAAGCACATTAATCACAAGAAATGGGATGCAGGAAAATACGAATCTCTGATGACTATTAGATGCACGTTTGGATAAGCTTATTATGCAAGATATATACAGTACAGGCCAAAAGTTTGGACACACCTTCTCATTCAATGCGTTTTCTTTATTTTCATGACCATTTACA
>JAUMHE010000068.1:20782192-20793851 GCA_032359235.1 Enteromius mattozi | reverse complement strand
ATGAGGAGCACGAGGGAACTGACAGGTAAATAAACAAACATTCAGAGAACGCTGGCACAGCCAGCTGATCGTGACAGTGTGGAGGGCCAAATTACTCAAATGAAATACATAATGAAATAATTAAATACATAAATAAATGTAGAACTAAATGCAGAAATTAATATATATTTATTTATTCATTTATTTATTTTTAGCTATTTATTTAATCATTCGTTTATTTGTTTATTTATTAATTTATTTATTCCTTTTTTTCATTTATTTATTTAGCAGAAATAAATAAAGAGGAATAAAACAAACGCTAAGAAACCTATTATCTAATACTAGAAACACTACAAACAGTTACTTTCCTTCTCTCCAAATAAATAAATAAATGAATAAATAAATAAATTAATTAATTAATTAATATAAAATGAATAAATCAATATTTATACATTTATTTATGCATTTAATTATTGCATTATATATTTAACGTTTTATTTATATATTTCAACATTTATTCAAGACTCATTAGGATATTAAGTAAAGTCCTGTAAATATATCAAACTTTATTTTTGATTAGTGATAGACACTAAATAAAAGTTTTTTTCAGGCTATTAAAAAAATGTTTGCTGCAAAATCTGCTAAACAAAACAGAAGTTGCGCTTTTTTTACGGTAAAAATAAAAAAAATAGAGCCTATACGCAGCTGTAAAACTATAGTACAATCATAAAACAAAACACAAACTATAGACTAATGGCATTCATTATAAAGATTATAAAAGTCTTGCCAAAACGAATGTATTTAAAAAGAAACTTAAATGCACCATAAGCCTATTCAGCATGATTAACAAATGTTTCCCACGAGATGCTCTGGTGCGATCGTTTGGATCTACCTTTATTTAGGCCTACATTCACAATAAAAAACATTGTGCTTGCAAAAAACGCGGTTACAAAAATAAAACCAAACTCAGGGTAGACATGTCCGCAGTTTTTTATTGTATTTTTTAAATTATTTAAGGCATATTTAGATTAGGACTATTTATTTTATTCCTTTTTTATAGGCCTATATTGTTATTGTTCTTCTTCCTACACAGAAGCGCTGCAGGTGCGTGAGATGATGTGTCTGAATCAGTGGCGTAACTGACAACAGGCCCCCTTGGGCGTCACCATGAAGCACATACAAACACACAGAAATCGTGTCTGTTAGGGGGCACTCGGGTCCTTAAATGTATTTTAATATATAGCATTTATTTATTTTAACAATGGTTACTCGGGTCCTGATCAATACAATGTAAGAAACAATAAATCTCCTCTGGATGGTCCTCTGGACATGTTTCAAGCCCATCCACTTAAATGCTTCCTGATAAATTAAAAGACAGGGTTCATAATTAAGACAGACCCACCAGAGTAATTAGAGCCAATTACAGCTGATCGCCCCCCTCACAATCTCTCTCTCTCTCTCTCTCTCTCTCTCTATTACCTGTCAATACCACAGCAAGCGCGAGAGAAAGTCATTATCAGCAGAGACTCTAGGCTTTCTGCTGTAGGCCGCTCAACCCTAAGAGTGTGATTTTTCTGAGTTTGTCCCAACTTCCACTTTCAATAGAAAACATGTCAACAGGAAAAATGGTGCAGGACTTGATTTTATTTTACACAACAGAGCACAGCAGAGAGTGAGCGCTTGTTCAGCAGCCTCAGCTTTCATTCGTTTCCTTCACAAAAGCTCAGAGCCTGAACCAAAGCAACCTGCCCCGAAACAAATCATATTATAAACTATGACTGGAAACAAAACACGTCTGAAAATAAAGGGAATAAGAAAAACATACAAGACTGTATATTTTATTTTTATGAGGGAATGGACTACAATTCCATTAAACATTGAGAATGAATAAATTCTTTGTGTGTGTTCATATATATATATATATATATATTTTATATACACACACATACACATACATAACACATAACATATACTGAATTTTGTGTGCATTATGTATGCAACTTGATCTCATGAGTACTGATACGCATTTTTACCACACTAAAACATACAATATTGATGTATTGACAGCATCTAATACTTAGTTTATTTATGTTTGAGCAACTTTAAATACATCATTTACATGATTTATTATTTTACAAATCCTTGTATTTACAAAAATTGAAATCATGGCATTACTTTATTCAGTTGTCATATTAATTATGATTTTCTTTGCAGTGAATAAATTATTGTGATTGCAAT
Organism: Enteromius mattozi; assembly: GCA_032359235.1. NCBI lineage: Eukaryota > Metazoa > Chordata > Actinopteri > Cypriniformes > Cyprinidae > Enteromius > Enteromius mattozi. Next base: position 20,791,634 of record JAUMHE010000068.1, on the reverse strand, counting down.
AAATATGAATTTTAAAGCAATGAATGAAATATTACGTTTAGAGGTTGGAGTGGGATTAGCCACTAAATAAAGAATTTATATATATATATATATATATATATATTTTATGCAATTAAATAGTTTTTAATACTGTCATTGTAGGCCTACATATGTTTGCCCATTGCTTTTTATTAATTATTTTTAGATTCTCTAAACTAAACAAACATAACATAACTACATATAATAGAAACAATTAAAAATATTCAGTTCAGAGGTTAGAGTGGGATTAGCTGCTATATATAGCTGCTAAATAAATAAATAATTATTTTTGGATGCTACATTGTTGTTAAAAATGTTAATAAAATTGTAACTATATAGATTAGTCAACATTTGAAGATCAAAAAAGTAAATCAAAGTTTTTCTAAGACAAGAACGCATTTTGGTTTAGGTTTTAGGACTTTGATGAAAGGTTTTGCTCCACTTCAAATGCAGTGTATACACAGAAAATAAAATAAATCCTAATTATGTAACATTTCTTTAGCTGTAATTATTTACAATTTTTTCTACATTTTATATGCTGTCAGGACATGTTTGTTTCAGCATTTCTCCAAATCAACAAAAATGTGTTTTATTAGACAAAACTCTGACTATACATCTCATAGCAAAGCTCAGAAGTGTTGTGTGTGTGCAGTCAGTGGTTCAGATCCAGGCATGTACAAACTCTTTTGGCTCAACTTCTATGATTTACACTTCCCCTCTTCTCTCTTCTTCTCCAAAATGGATTTTTCTCTCACCTTGCAGTCAAGCCTCGAGTAGGACACAGACATGGGCCAGATGATTTTGTATATTTATATATTTTAGTTTCAGGTCACCTTCATCAATCATGTACTTCCACTAATAAGATAAATTATTCCCTGCCTGCAGAACCACCTATCTGACTATAGCATGAATTATTAATACATTGATTCTGGAAAGGCACAAGTCTGGTGAAAAAAGGTGCATTAAAACACAAAAGCACAGAATATCTGAGCTGAGAATGAAGAGGTGCGTTTGATCTCGTGACACGCTCATGCTTGATGTGATCTGATATTTATCAGAAGACAATGTTACAGACTTCATGAAATTTCATTGTTCACTCATCAGGGACCTTAAAGGAATAGTTCACACAAAAGAGAAAATTTTGCTAAATGTCTTCACCTTCAGGCCATCCAGGATCAGGATGGGTTTGTTTCTTCATCAGATTTGGAGAAATGTAGCACTGCATCAGTGCCTCAGCAATGGATGTGAATGGGTGCCGTCAGAATGAGAGTCTGATAAAAACATCAATAATCCACACCACTCCAGTCCATCAGTTAACATCTGGAGAAGACTAAAGCTGCATGTTTGTAAGAAACAGATCCATCATTAAGACATGTGTAACTTTAAACCGTCACTTCTGAACAAAGTACAAGTCAATAATCCATAATAATGCTTCAGTGAATGGGTGCCGTCAGAATGAGTCTAAAAAGCTGATAAAAACATCACAATAATCCACACCACTCTATATATCACTCGCATAGTTGTATGTCTTTATATATATATATATATATATATATATATATAAATAAATAAAATTGTGTTGTATTGTATTGAGTTGTCAATACATTATTGTGATTGCATTTATCTCTCATGATTTTTGTACTATTATTATTTTTTTTTTTAAATATTATGTTTAGTTTAAAAGGCAAAAGTGGGATTAGCAGCTCAAAATATATTTTTTATTCCTATATTGTTATTAAAAATGGGCTTACAGTACATGTTTCTATCCATTACCTTTTATAAAATAAGTTTTAGATAGTCTCTATTATTATAGTCTCTAATTGTTACATTTATGTTTGAGAGTCTACAATGTATCAACAGAATTGTAAATAAATATATATGTATATATATATTAGTAATATACATACACTGCCCTCCAAAAGTTTGGAAACGCTCTAGAAAAGTGGGGTTTTGGACAATTTTGGCATGAATCCTTTTTAATTTGTGATAATTTTGCAGTGATAAGGGACAACACAAACTACAAAGACATATTTTATTATTTAATACTTAAATTTTGGATTCATCAAAATATCCAGCATTAGCAGCTATTACAGCTCTGTATCATCTGGGCACTTTATTCAAACATTGACTTGATATATTACTCCAAGCCTCCTGAAGGATTGCCCAAAGATCTTTTAAAAGCCTTGGCCAAGTTTAAACCAGTAATCATGTATCACAGCTGCCAAAGGGGTATGTCTGACTTTGACATATATATATTGCCATTATTACGTAATCAAAATGAAAATTATTATTGCTGGTCTTCAATAATGTCAAGTTACTTTAATGTATTTACACCAAAAAATGTTAAGGATTTATGCTGATATTATCCAAAAGCACACACTGGCAGAGGTGTTTTGGCTTGTAAACAGTGTTTGATCTGTGTAGATTTCTCTCTTGATTCAGACCAGAACACTTTTTCACTGAATGAAGCGTTATTGACTTTTATCCAGAAGTGATGGTTTAATGTTAAAAATTTCTCGATGATGGATCTGTTTCTTACAAACATGCATCTTTAGTCTTATCCATATGTTAAGTGATGGACTGGAGTGGTGTGGATTATTGTTATGTTTTTATCAGACTCTCATTATGACGGCACCCATTCACATCCATTGCTGAGACACTGATCCAGTGCTACATTTCCCCAAATCTGATGAAGAAACAAACCCATCTTAATCTTGGACGGCCTGAGAGGGAGCACATTTAGAGCTAATCTCATTTTTGGGTGAACTCTTCCTTTCAGTGTAAATGGAGCCCATGATGCATCTGATTTCATCTGCTGCATAATCTCAGACCTGTAATAGTGAGTTAATTAAAATCACAAGCAAACAAACCTGCGACAGCCACATTGGAGAGTCTGTTCTCTCTTCAGCCGTCGGGGGGATTCTGACGACCGAGGATCAGATTCAACTTCATCAAGATCAAATTGAAATTCATTAAACTGCAATCTGGAAGACTAATTGAACTATTAAGAAATAAATAGAAGTCTGGAAGAAAGACTGAGGCGAGACACGCCGCCTGCGGTGTGTGATTTACTCACGGCTCTGCCATCAGAGCTTTTGTTTGGTTGTTAAACTTTAGTGTTTGTAAAACTGAAACGAACTGCAGAGGTTTGCTGGAAGCTGCTTTTGGGCTTCACTTGAGATCTGTCTTTAAACTCAATAAACACATTCAAATCTGACTCTGATAAAGGAACTTTCTGATTCACTGCTCAATATCAGCCCTTAGCTGTTGTAATTGACAGCTTTGTTTTAATTTTTTTATAAACCACATATTCTGTCAAGAATCAGGCCACATTACATTTACAAATTATATTTTTTGCAATAAATTAAGCTTTGAGAAAATGTGTACTTGTGAGAGAAAATGTGCAATGTGACACCTTTTACCAACAAAATTCTTATATTTTTAACATTTCTGAAGGCAGTAGAGACATATATATATATAATTTAATGAGATTTCTTTGCACTCTAAAACAAGAATTAATTGGTAAAATATTTGAAGATAACCATCCCAATCAGTGTAATTTCAGCATAATTGAGACACTATTAGTTTTTTTTTCTTTTTATATTATTATTTGAAATAGTTTGACTTGTTTTTTATTGATTTAAATGTTTTTAGTTAGTAATTTTGTTGTTGTTTTTAATTTAATTTTATTTTATTTTTGAGATATGTCTATTTTTTTAATAATTTTGTTTCAGTTAGTCTTAGTTATTTTAGAAGATCAAGGTAAACTGCCTTGCAAATATAAATAAAATAATGATTATATTATTTCTGATTTTTAATTTTTAATATTTTATTTAATTTCAGTTGAAGTGTGTTTGTGTATTTATTTGTTTGTAGGTTAGTTAGTTAGTTACTTAACTAAAATAACCCTGGTCACAATGCAAAACACTGTCATTCTGCCTCCTGCTGGAAACGGATGTAATTAATGAATTAAGAAGCAAAACAGCAAACACGAATGCATAACTGATTATGCTTGAAGTAACATGCAGTAGCTGTTAAACTGAGGGAAAGTGTTAAAATATCAATATTGGTTTCAGATTTCCCAGTCAGTGCACCACCAATAATACCAATTATTCACTCCGCCGAGCTGAAACTATGAGCACAACGCCGTCTCTGAACACACACTCTTTCAGATGCTTCATAAACATCATAAACATCTGCTCCAGATGCACGAACTGTACTGAGGGAAACCCCATCAGTTTCTGCTCTCTCTTCTCAGGAGAGACTCTCAGCGAGGAAGTCTCCATTCAAGAGCTCAAAGAACACGCTAATTATCCGCCCTCTTATTTTGCCTCTTCAGAGGATGCGTATCTTCCCATCATTTGTGCTCTATGCTAGAGAAGCAATAATGTCAAACGCTCACTCAGAATCAAATCTCTGAAAATGTCAAGCGTGTCCATGCAGAAATGAGCCTGACGCCTAGGTATCAGAGGCATGGAATATTCAGGACTAATTGGTCTTTCGCTAAACCCCGCCCCCTCAGTTACTGTCACTCATTCAGACAAGCTGTACAGGACGTCCCACAGGAGCGAGTTGAAGATTTGCATTGGTTTTCACTACAGATATGTTAAGTTAGAGAGTTAAGTGACTAAAAAACAGAAAAGTTGAAGTACTAAAACTACTGAAACTAAAATAAAAATTAAACAAAGATATAAGATATAACAAAGATATATATATTTATAAAATATTTATTTGTTTGTCTTGAATATAAATATAGTAAAAAAAAAAATCATAAAAAAATATAAAAAATGATGACAAATGACAAAAGTACATTAAGATAGATTAAAATTATATGTATTTTTTAACAGTATTAAATGGCATAATAGAATATAAATAACAGAACCTAATAAAAATAACAAAAAAATGTATAAGCAAACTAAAATTGTAAAGAAAACTTTAACATTAAATTATGAAATATTAATAAACACCATAAAAGCATATAAATAATATTAAAATAACAAAAACTAATGACAATAATCTATAAAACTGAAACTAAATAATAATGAAAACTAATCAAGCAAATCAAATTATATGATAATAAAAAATAAATAAATAAATAAATATATTAGATAAATTATTAAATGTTTTTTAAAACTCATACCATAATAGTATATAAATAATACAAAAATAACAGATACGTAATTTAACATTTTATTTTAACATTAACTTTTTTTTACAATTTCAGATGAACTGAATTTGAATAAATAGAAAACAGGATGCAGAATCAAACATTTAAATTTTGAAGGCTGAAACCGCCACCTATAAACATAGCTTCATTTATATATTTATCATATTTAATAAATTAACGTTTGTGTTGTAGAGCTGAAGAATGCTATATTTCCCAGAATAACCTCTGAAGGACTTCTCTGAATTACGTTTCTGTTTATTTTCCTGTCATTTCATTCCCATGAATGGAAAGCGAGCTGATTCTTCAAGCCTAATTTTAGTACGACAGGACCAGTGAAGTGATGAGGAGCTCTGAGAGAGAACCAAGGAGCTTTATTTGGCTTCCATAGCAACAAGCTCCAGCCTTAGAGGAGAAGTAAGATGAAGGACTCAAGCCTGATGCAGACAACGACAGAATCCATCCACAGCCTGCAGGACTTCATTAATGTGTCTCCATTTGTTCTGCTGTGCTGGATTTGATCTGGAGAGCGGTGGAGAGGAAGAGGGCTCTCGTGTCTGCTGTGCTCACCTCAAACAATCAAGAGATCTGAGCACAACAGAGAGAGAGAGAGAGAGCTGATGCTGGGCACCTATAGAACAGCACAGCGTCCAAACACTCAGAAAATGAAAAATTGAATGGTTTTTTTTTTTTTGTATTGCTCAAACTGAATGATCGAAAGTCTGAATCAATCACAGCAGTCCCAGAGTAAATGACTCATTTGACTCAATTCAATCGGTTTGTCTGTTCCTCCATTTTTGGCTTCTCCAGTCATGTTTACACTACACTGTCCCTACTACCACTGACTAGTTTTAGGACATTAACTGAATAAGTGAAAAAATATGATGTTTATTAATAAAATATCCATATTTGCAAAGATAACATCCAACACATATTCATTTGCCCTAGTAAAAATGTATTTATTTCATACTAAGTATAGTTCAATAAAAATTTGAATTAAACTCTATTTGGAGTATTACTTGTGCACAATGCATGCCTAAAATGTGTGTTAATGTCACTTTTAATGAGGATTGTGTAATATTTAAAGTGTACCTAAAGTATACTTGCAATAGTTCCGCTTTAGCACTATCAAATATACTAAGTATGTCTTTAATTGGACTTCTGCACTACTCCTGCACAATTAAACTGCATTACAGTAAGTACAAAATTAGTTGTTTCAATTCAGCAGACTTTAAGTATACCAGTTTAGTATAGTAAAAGTACAACTCCATGGCAGTACATAAATATGAAAATGTATTTGTAGTATACTAAGCATGAAATAAATGTAATTCAAACACATTTAAGTATATTTATTTTTCACTAGGGTGAGGTATCTGGTTTACTGATAACTAGTGAAACACTATTAATAACAGACTAGCTGCAGCTCAAATACATGTTAGATGAAATATTGTGCATTGTGACTGGAGTTTGTAGCTTAATTTGTTATATTTGAAATAGTCTGATATGCAGTTCAGTTGAATGTTCAATTTATCAGTGTAGGCTATATTGTAATAAATATTTGAGAAATTATTGATAGTATCAGTCTATATTTTAGCCGATGTAAAAAAGCAGATGAACACAAAACAGCAGAACAATATAAAGTTAAAGTAAGCACACTGGTCTTGCTCCACACATATTATATGTGTGTCCTTAATAGCGTGCAGTTTTCTAGTGTATTGCTTTAACTTCTCAGGTAATATCAGTGGTGTGCCCTATTTCAGATGCGTCTGAAAATACAAAAACAATGGTTGCAAACACATATGTCTAATTATTTCATCAAAATCAATGCTAGGGGCAATTTAGTAGTGACTGGATATTGGTAGGGACTCTTGCCATGCTGTTGCGATGCAACACAGTATAAAAAAATAAATAAATAATAATAATATTTTAGAATAATTTGGTAAAAAATACAGAAAAACTGTAAACAACTTGTGCTTTACAGTATAAAACTGCAGTTTACAAGCAATAAAATTTTAATGTAAACCAGTAAATTCAACGACGCACACTAAAACACATTGTTTTCAAAACTCATCCAGTTTTAGTGCTTTGATATTATTGTAAGCTTTTACAGCTTTTAAACTTGTACTAAAACATGATTTAGGTAGCCTACATAATACGAACCGCCCGTCTTTGGTGATACACGCTTAAAAACATTTGTAACCTGTTTTTTTTTTAATATAGTGTATTGACTTGGTGCCATGAAGCATACTGAAATGTTATTCATTTTTCATTTTAAACAGTATAGATGATCACTTCACAACACAATTGTCAGGCCATAAATTCCCAAATGGGTGCGTGCTTTGGTGTTGCAACCCTAAAAAAATATTTTCTAGATCCGCCCCTGACGCCCTTGCCATAAACGTTTGTATAACCCAAAAAGTGGATGCTTTGATTGCTCAGAGAACACCAGAAATACCATTTTCATAGCTTAATGGGAACATTAGCAAAATGCTCTTAGCACATATGCGTATCAGCCTGCTAAGCACACCTGTCACAGGTTGTTTTTGTGGTCGTAACACTCTCAGGTGCTGAGCGAAGTGTTGAGTCACCTCAAAAAAAAAAAGGTGCCAGTCACGTTAACGAGCTGAATATCGCTCCAAACGTTAATCATCTCTGTCGTCCTCCACCATCAGAGTCGCCACGAGCTTCAGAGAATCCGAACGACTGAATAGGGCAATCAAATCAGACACGGTAATAAGAAAACACTTCTTGGAGAGCAGAAATTACCCTTTATGTTGAAATTGCGATTGGCTGATTTGAGGCGAGCAGCGCCGAATCACATCAGCAGCACAGAATGGACCTAATCAGATTAGCATCCCGCAGTGTAAACACGGACATTAGCATTCCGACCTGTTTGCGTGCGGCTACAACCCCCCCCCCCCCAAAAAAAGTCATTCCCCAGAATAAATTTCTTCTCTGACCTGAAGATAAACGCTCTCGACAGCGTCCTGGCAGCTCGGCCTCATGCTGAAGCTAGGATTAACTCCCGACTGCTCATTCTGCTCACGGACGCCGGCTATTTATAAGACAAATTTCACTGTCGTTCTACAAGACCCGTGCCGCATCGCATTTGACTGGCTGGATCTGGAAAGTCATTCGTTCTTCCTCTCGTCTGACCTGATCGCAGCCCTCAATCTCGCCCGCCTTCGCCTCCCAGCGTCCGATATTCCCGCCTCGCAGATCCATTAAACTACTACACGCTCGGACTGAAGACTGAGTTCTACTCATACATACATATTTATGAGCTACAAACATCTCAGGGAAGCAGAAGAAACGTAACGAGCCACTTAAGAGTCTGATTGGAATCGGCGGAGGAGCGAGGGAAGAAACCGAAGAAGTGCTGAGGTGTGGATTTCTGCTGGGATTCTCGTGCGTGATGAGGGGAGTGTGAATATAAACGTCATTCATTCCAAACTAAGTTTTAGCATTTTTCCTGCATCATAAACAACACACAACATCAGTTCAGCAAATATGAAGTCTGTACATTGCATTTGGGATTCTGCACTAGGCCTACAATACAAAAAAAATGAATGAAAATTAACTAAATATATTGAAATTCAGCCATTTAGCAGATGCTTTTCTCCAAAGCGACTTAAAAATGTGGACAATGGAAGCAATCTAAATCGACAAAAGAGCAAGAGCTATAACAAGTCTCGGTTAGCTTAACAGCACACACAGCAAGGTTTTTTCACAATTACATAATAAAAAGAAAACAGACAGAATAGAAAAAGGACAGAGCAAGCTAGAGGCCTTTTTGATTTTGTGAATAGTATAATAAATAAAAAGAAAACAGAATACAAAAAGATTAGAAAAGCTATGTAAAAAAGAAAGAAAACAAGCAGTAAATGAATAGTGTAAGTCTAAAAGGTAGAAGTTTTTTAGAATTAGAATTAGAATAGAAATAGAATTAGAAAAATGGGAAAAAATAGAATAGAGAGTGCTAGAGTTAGAGGGTCAAATAAAGATGAAAGCAATATTTCAAGCAATATTACATTTTTCTTCAATTTTAATTTAGTTTTAGTGAAATTCATTTCACACAGTATTCTGCCAAAATTGACCAAATATGATCCATGGTCCATGGACCAAACAAAAAATATTTTTAAATAATTTATTAAGCAATTAGTTACAGCATTTTTCTATGTAATGAATGCATGAATAAACAAACAAAAAATATATAAATAAATAAATTCACATACAATTTGCTAAACACATAATATATAT
>JAUMHE010000068.1:20744212-20761729 GCA_032359235.1 Enteromius mattozi | reverse complement strand
GTGAACAGTTCACTTTGAGCATGTGTGAACTGAACTTTGAACTAGATCATGAAAAGTGTGAACTTGCACAACACTGGTTTCATGGAGGAAAATAACAGAGTGTCAATGAGGACTATTCATTTCTCTATATCTGTAGGGCCAAGAACAGCACACTCAAAAAAAGACCATTTGACACATAAAAGTCAAATAATATTTCATGTTACAAATCTTTCCCTCTGCTAGAGTTTTCAGCATTTTCATGTCACATGCATGATTTAAGGGCTTTTTAACTGAATGCAAACACATTCAAAAGGAGCTGCAGAAAGATTATCAGTGAATAACAACAACTTAAAATTGCATGTCGTAATGTCACATGCATGACTATCATTAGATTTTTTTTCTGACATTTTTATGCTTGAAAGCATAAATCACCATCCGCTTTCCTTGGAAAACAGAAGTTGATGAAAATAACCTCCAAACTCTCTTTGTGTTTCATAAAAAAGAAAAAGAAAAAAAAGCAAGGTCAGATTGACATCAGGAGAGTAAATAAAGACTTTTTATGCACTTACTGTAAATGTTTTTAGTCCTAAGTATAAAATGCATGTAACCCATTTAGATTACACAGTTTTAACAAAAACTGATTTCTGCACTCAAAAAATCATAGCATTGATTCTTTTTTTTTTAGTAATTGCATCTATACTTGATTTTATTTAAATAATCATATTTTCAAAGTGCATTTATTCATTTGCATAAATCTGAAAAAGTAGGTGAAAATATGGCTATAGCTGTGAAACAAGCAGTATTTAACTAGCTAAATAGCCTACTTTAAGCAAAACAGATTTATTGATGATAACTATATAAACCTGGTTATTGTGTATTTTAAGCATTAAGTTTATTGGCACTATAACAGAAATCTGATCAGTTCATATATGACTGACTGACAAAAGTGCATTACAACCCAGCTATAAAATGTTACATGCAAATGAAAAGTGTGTAAAGCTTTGCATGTAGTCGTTTCTCTGTGTGTTTAGCAGTGAGAGCCAGGTCTGTTTAGTTTCTGGAGTTGATTCCCAGCACTCATCTCATCCGGCTGCCAGCAGAGGCCGAGATGTTGGAGGTTATTTGAAGGTCAGCTTTGATTGTTAGTTTGTCTCGGTTTTGGTGAAAAGCAAGAGAAGGAAAGCCAACGTTTCCATGGACACATGATAAATCGAGTTGGGCTTCATTAAAAATCCCACAATGCTCCTCTGCGTCGGCGCCTCCAGACCAGACACAGGGGGTACAGGGGCGTTTTTGGAGACGGTCCAGGGTCAGAGTCTTGTACATTCCAGCCGGCATGTAGCGCAGTTGTTCTTTCCGTCTGGAAGCGGTGGGCCGAGCAGCGATTTGCTCCATTTATAAGCCTGAACAGACGCAGCATTCCCATTCCAAACTATTGTTTCTCACTGGGCTGGAGCCGGAGAAACAGGGATTGGCTCACAAATATGTGAGATAAACAGTATATTTTAGCAACAGTTTAGTCTAGGGACCAATTTTCATTGTAAACTAGTTGCTTATTAGCATGCCTATAACTGGAATATTGCCTGTTTTTAGTACTTATAAATCATATTTCTGGCTCATTTTATACCCGTTTGAGAACAACTGATTCTCACGATTCATTCTGGTCAAAGACATTAAAATGTCTGCATCAAAAGAAATTCACAAAATTATTTTATGTCCATAGAAAGCCCATTAAATGTAAAGTAAAGTGTCTACTTTTAGGGTTTCGTTTTGTTCAAACATGCTTATTCTGATTTGTACATATTAAAATATATAAAATAATAAGGAAGCATAATACATCTTATTGTGTTTTATATGAGTTAAATATGTCTGACAAGATTGTTACACTGAATGACATTTTAGTGGGTAAACATAGTAAATCAGGGAAAATGTATGATATTTATTTTTTGGTCAGAAAAACAAAAAGCAAATTGCAAATTAAATTAATTTTGAGGGCAAACTCTGCTCAGAGTGATATTTTAACATATTTGATTGGTATTTTGAGCACTAGGATTATTTAAAATATATGATATGAAATCATCGAATATAAAAGTACATATGATGCAAACAAATAAATTTTTCTTCTTTTTCTCAAGTACTTGATTGGTTTATTCGGTCCACCAGTGGTGATAAACAACTTTCACAAAAAAAAAAAATGTTTTAGGATGGTTTCCTAGGCAAGGAGCTCAACCGCCTCTAGCTATTTTCTCTATCCCCCCCTTCGTTTTCTAACAAGAACGCTTTAAATGCATCTGAATCAGCAGTATGCAAATCCAAACTCACAGCCAGAGAAACGTCTGAACAAACTGAATTACATTAGCACATTTAGTGTGCCTTCACAGGGTCTGGAGCACATGGGCTTTGACAGCGCTGTCATTGATTAGGTGTTACAAACAAGTTTGTTAGGAATGCATGGATTTAACTGAGAGCACATCTGCAGGTTTATTCTGTGACTCCTCACCGATAGATTACAAGTCCAATTCAATCAATGTACTTGATCACAGAAGTGGAGACAAACATTAAGCTGCTACTACGACATAATGATTTTTCAGTGCTGTTTATTAAGGGGGCATCGATCTTACTATTGCTCATATTCAGGGTCACCAATGTGATCAATTCTTAACACTCAGTGCTACAAGAACATCACAGAGACTTGCATGCAAAAAAAAAAAACAGTAAGCAACTACCAAGCAGACTCGCAACCACATAGCAACACCCTGTAAACCACATAAAAAACACCCTAGCAACCACATAGCAGCACCATGGAAACTATATAAACATCACCCTAGCAACCACATTAACAACACCCAAGCAACCACATAGCAACACCCTGGCAACCACATAAACAACCCTGTGGAAACTATATAAACATCACCCTAGCAACTTCATAAACAACACCCTATAAACCACACAGCAACGCCCTTACAACTTCATTAACAACACCCTATTAATCAGATAGCAACACCCAGGAAACCAACGCTAGCAACCACATAGCAATGCCCTGGCAACTGCCCACAACACACAACACACAAGCAACCACATAGCAACACCCTGGCAACCACATAAACAACCCTGTGGAAACCACCAAGGTTATATCTCTTCATGTTACTGTAATTGCAGGTTTAAAGGTTAGCTGTGACAAAAAGTTCAGAAACTATTTGCTATGTATAACAAAATTCTGTATTGGTTTCAATGTAATAAAAAAAGTTTTTTATTTAATGATGTTATTTTTAATCTTTATTACAGTTTCTTCAGGACGCTGGTGGGTTTAAATTCGTATTTGATCCATTTTGAGTATTTTGTTGCAAAGACTCCATTTAAACTTTAAATCCTGGATTCTGGTTTGACGTCCCATTTATGTCTATTTGCATACTAAAGAGGGATTGGTTGTTCTTTTATTGCATCTATTTAACTTCTACAGCTACCGGAAAAGCAGCAGAACCGAAGCCTAAGATGTGATTCTTCAGGAGTTTTAATAATGAAAAACCTGTGCTAAAATCACTTTTATGATGAATCACGGAGACCTCAGCGATTTATCTACAATCGCCTCTCTACAAGTTCCTGCGTGTGACATCCTGGAGCGCTGCTCTCTGGTTCCTCGTCTTTCTATTACAGCTGTGTTAGTGTATCCTGTGACCCCGCTGACCTCCGGCTCTGCCTGTAATGAACAGTAATGGCCTGCAGCCTCGAGCAGCAGCAGCGCAGGAACAGACCCGCTCACCACGAGAGCTGCTAAATGAGAGTGAGAGAGGGTAATGTGTAATAGATGGAAACCAACTGATAGCGCAAATAAAGGAGAGGCGGGAGGCATGAGTGCACTGACGGAAATGAAAAAGCCAACAATATACAGGAAGTGAAGAAGAAAAACAACTGGATGGGGAAAAAAAGCTGAATAAATGCAATACGGGAGAGACATGAGGACACGCATGTGCTATAGAGTCTACCATATATGTTTGCTAGTGTTTCACTGGTTGCTGTGCATTTTAGACCGTCATATATGGTTGCTAGTCTGTTACAGGTTACCAGGGTGTTGCTATGTGTTTTAGTCTGTTTTTATGCTGTCATATATGGTTGTTGGTGTTTTACTGGTTGCCAGGGTGTTACTATGCATTTTAGTCTGTTTTTAGTCTCTTATGTGGTTGCTAGTGTTTTATTGGTTGCCGGGGGGTTGCTACTGTATGTGTTTTAGTATGTTTCATTCTGTCATAGATGGTTGCTAGTGTTTTGTCTGTTGCCAGGGTGTTGCTATGCATTTTGGTCTGTCTTTAGTATGTTTTATTCTGTCATATTAGGTTGCTAGTGTTTTGCTTGTTGCCAGGGTGTTGCTATGCATTTTAGTATGTTTTATTCTGTCATATATGGTTGCTAGTGTTTTACTGGTTGCCAGGGTGTTGCTATGTGTTTTAGTCTTTCTTTAGTCTGTTTTAGTTTGCCATAGATGGTTGCTAGTGTTTTACTGGTTGCCAGGGTGTTGCTATGCACTTTAGTCAGTTTTATTCTGTCTTATATGGTAACTAGTGTTTTTCAGGCAACTCGAATAAGGAGTATTTTGCAAAACTGCAATGGAAACGGGTTTTTCGCATTTACAGGTCACATGGCATATGTAAAAAGTCATATGATCATTTTTCAATCTATTATAACCTCCAAGAAACACTTAATACGTGTTCACTCTCGAGTATGAAGGGGCTTTCCCTGCCATTAATGCTTAGACAGTTTAAACTGCACACGTCTGTGGTGCCGTTCACACAAACACACACACAGAGCAGCTCTGAGATCCACAAAGCAGAGACAGACAGTCGATATCTCCCCACTGTGCTTCAATATTCCAGCATCGCCTCTCTGAACGCCCGCTGAGCAAACACCCGCTAGAAGCAGCGTCACGCAGCACAAACCATCCAAACAACAGTGAGCAATCAAGACAACGTGAACCCATACACATGCAATGAACAGTTCTTTTCTAAATGGCAGACGTATTCAATTTGGGCAGAATTAAAATCACAAAGTATGCCTGTGAAACACAACACGACTTGCCTCAGGGAAAACAAGTCCTGTCCGAACTGAGCCAGAAGCGAACGTGCAAAACAAGAGAAAATTCATTAAACGGTTTGATCTTTTAATCAAACAATCTACAACTCGCATGGGATAGAGGCGTTCTGATCATTAATCAAGTCAATGAATCAGCTTTCATTGCATCATGCCGCAGCCATTCACTGCCATTGTTTCTGCGTCGCTGAGTGATGGTGAGCAGACGCCTGCTAAAACCGCCTGACAGTCACATTCATCCAGCAGCTTCATCACAGACCCTGACAGGCCTTTGATGCCTTCAACATGTAGTATTCATTGGATCACATGTCAGAAAGGAAAGTGAACTCTCGGCATCAATTAAATGCCACTATTTAGACCCGTAATGACATTCTGACAGATTCCCTCATTTACGGCGACCCTACAGATGCTTGGTGAATTGTGCAGACACCATTTTATAATTTTTTCTCCTCAGGTACACTTATTCCAAAGTATTATTGAAACAATCATAATTTAATTTCTAACTACTAATTTCCACCATCTGTCCAACCCTTACCCTCCACATACAAGTCTCTTCTGCTCACCAAGGCTGCATTTATTTAATTAAAAATACAGTAAAATTGCTAAATATTATTTCAATCTAAAAAAGCTATTTTCTATTTAAATATATATTAAAGTGGAATTTATTCCTGTGATCAAAGCTGTATTTTCAGCATCATTACTCCAGTCTTCAGTGTCACACAATCCTTCAGAAATCATTCTAATATGCTGATTTTATTTGAAATGCAAATCTATTTTATTATCTAATGTTGCCAAAGAGAATTAGCTAAATGAATCTCACGCATGATTATTATTTATACTGTTTTATCATCAGCCACCTGTGACCTAAAGTATAAGACTTAATAATTCCACTTTTCAGCATAACTAATTCATATTTTTTGTGCTTTTTTGCTCCCATGATAACAACAACTAAATAAAAACTAGCCGGCAAAAGTCACATTCTTTATGAGAATTATTTGTGTGTGGATACGTTCTGAATTATTCATTTCCTGTTTACTTCACAATAATGAAAAAGAAACGTCCCTAATGTACGGCTTCAGAACAGGTAGTGAATATGAAGGAAGCCAAAGAAGAAAAAAAGAAGACAAGCATTAAAGGGAATATGAGATATGAAACACGGAGGTACAGTAACAACCCAGTGACTTTCAGTATATCAGCGTGATTTCCACAAGACACCTAAATGCAGATGCAATCGTGTCTATTTACTCGTGGGATTGAACTGAAGGACACGGCGTTCAATTTCATACTCGGCTTCACAGGGACACGTAAAGATCAAGGATCTTGTAAGAGGCGGGAAACCTGTACACCGCAACAAACGCACAAACCTGGTGGCTTATCGGATTAGCTGTTTCACAAAGCAGGGCGTCTTTTTCCCAAGCTTGAAGGAATCTGTCACAAAACGACTCATTCAATGCATCGGATCATCCGATTGCTAAGACAGATAGTTTCCCGAGGCTAATTGGGTTGCTCTGATAAAAAACAGCAATTAAGTGATAAAGTACTGGAGTTTGACCCTTGAATCTGTGAGATGTCACTTTTAAACTATCCAAAAAGTATTCAATTTCTCCCTAAAAGAGATGTGACTGGTCACTTTAGATGTCTCTTTCTGTCTAAGGATGGTTCTTGGTTTTAAAACACTGTCTATGTGAGACTGCAGAGCACAAAGAAAACCAATGGCTCGATTTGATGAGTGGACCGTACTGACCTCATTCCCACACTGACCTTTTGTATTGTCAATACACGGTTAAAATCCATGTTCCTCATTTCTTATTGTAAAGCAACATTCCAAATGTCAAGTGTGCTGATATTTCTACAGGACAAGCCGCATTATTACAGCTGCAGGTCTCTGACCAGAGCAGATCCTGCATGAAATTCTGATTTCTAGTGAAGAGAGTTATAGAGTTTATGAACAGAAAACAGGCTAAATCATATTCACTTCTTCTTTTAAGATGAGGTCTTTCAGAAGGTCTTTTGAATTCTGCTTTCTTAAAATCAAATTTTAATTCCACACCCTGTTTACAACCTTAGTTCTAATTCAAAAGGAGTACAATTAATACACTGCATTTTATTTGTCTCTACACTGTATAAGCCAACTTAAAATTTTAAGGCAACCAGCTTCAGCAGATTTTTGAGTTATCTCAACTTAGAAAACTCCTACAAAGATAACTTAAGAAAACTCAAAAATCTGCTGAAGCTGGTTGCCTAAATTTTTTTTAAGTTGGCTTAACTTTTTTTTTTCCAAAAAGACTATTTCCACAAACATTAGATAATCATTGATATGATCATACACAGAAAGTGCATATACATTTTTATTTATTTTATATATTCCAAAATATTTTATACATTTTCTTTTGGATTTAAGACATTATTCATTTCTTTAGTTATTTGTAAGCAATTTATTAGAACCAAATTAAAATAATTCACTGACTTTTTCATTAAATAATTTATTACAAAAGACCTATTGTTATTTCACAGAGATTACTAATAAAATATCAATTGGAATATAATAACATAGCATAACATGTCTTTAATATCTTTAAATGAAATTTATAAAACATAATAAAACAGTAAATTATTCAATTATATTATATAATTTTTTTTTTATTAAAGAGACATTTTGTTAACAAAAATAAGTTTATCATTAATTACGATTTATTAATTTGATTTAACTAATTTATTAAAACAGATCTATTGTTATTTCACAGAGATTACTAATAAAATCTAAATTGGCATATAATAACATGGTTGTATTGTCATAAAAACTTGTCTTTAATATTTTTAAATAATAAGGATATTAAAATAAAATAAAATGTATGAAACATAATAAAGCATTAAATTATTTTCATTTTATACATTTCTTTTCAAGATTAAAGGCACTTTTTGTTGACAAAATAAATTTGATCATTTAGTAATTTATTAGAACTAAACTGGAATGCAATGATTTAATAATTTTAATTTATTAAAATGGATTTATTGCTATGCATAGACATTATAAACAAAATACATACAAAGAAAATTTGCATGCAATAATTGGCATGGTTGTATCGTCACTTAAACTTCTGTTAGGCTAATAAAATTTTAAATTTTTTTTTATAAATTTTAATTATAATTTATACATTTCATTTTGGATTTAAGACAATGTAATAATTTCTTTAAATATTTGTAAGCAATTTATTAGAACCAAATTGTTAACTGACTTATTTTACCTCAAATTTAT
Organism: Enteromius mattozi; assembly: GCA_032359235.1. Lineage (NCBI taxonomy): Eukaryota > Metazoa > Chordata > Actinopteri > Cypriniformes > Cyprinidae > Enteromius > Enteromius mattozi. The sequence goes on along the minus strand of JAUMHE010000068.1, from coordinate 20,753,412 downwards.
TAAAACAGATTTATTGTTATTTTACAGAGATTATGAATAAAATATAAATTGACATATAACAACATTTTATCGGCACAGTTGTACTTTAATTTCTTCAAATGAAATTTATAAAACATAATAAAACAGCTAATTATTTCATTATATTTTATACATTTCTTTTTAAGATTAAAAACACATTTTGTTGATAATTTTTTTTTTGTCATTAAGTAATTGATTTAGACTACATTAGAACTAACTGATTTATTCATTTTAACTAATTTATTAAAATGGATTTATTGTTATGCATTGATATTATAAACAAAATAGATACAAAGAAAATATGCATACAATAATTGGTTGCATCGTTACTAAAACCTCAGTTGGGCTAATGAAAAATTGTGTTTTTTAATTCAACATCCTTCTCCAATTCATTCTGAATTTCATTCAACCTCACTGTCTTTAAAGGCAGCAACTTTCAGAGACAGCATTTTAACAGAAACACTCTACATAGTCAGCACACATATAGTGTACACTAGCTTTTAGCACAGAGCCATTAAGGACTGAAAACCCTGAATCTGTAATCTGAATAAAAAATACATTGATTGGGTGGAACACACACGACGAGACGAGACAGAAATGCTTCTAGTAACTGCATAAAGCTAGATGAAGAAATCAAACCATAACCTCACTCACCAAACATATTTCCGATGTGTCCGTTCCTGGTCAGAGGTCGAAGTTCATTCTTTCCCCAAGCATAACGTTTATAGTTGTCCCAGGCAAACTTCATCATCTGCAAACACAAGAAAAACAGGTTAAGATCTGAAAAATCGCCTCTAATAATATGTTTAGTGTGCAGATACTCGCATTAAACATGAAATTAGGATGCAATTATATCAAGAACCATCAAGCGCAGATGTGCACCGATCAAAAAATCTGAAAAATATGGGCTTTTACGCATTAGACAACAATACCTCTGGCGAAGCCGAGCATGGATAAAGCATGGAAGAAATATGAGAATGTTATGAATGACACAACAAAGAATTTAATCATGTTTCACGAGCTCTATTTATTTCTGCTGGAAGCAACACACTGTCATAATTAGCTGAACGGTAAGACGGGCAGGCCTGAAGGAGCACATTCATCAAAGAAATACAGGAATTCAACAGACAGACGACGTCAAAGAAATGGACTGTTACCTGCGTGCATTAATCAAGAAAATAAATTAATAACTGCATAATCATTGCTTTCTCGTCACCATTAACCACTGCATATTCAAATGAGTTGTTTTGCTCTGTATGTGTGTTGTTCAACAGCGTTCTCCTCAAAACTTGACTTTTTAAAGAGGTTATGATGAGCTAAATAATTACACTGGTAATTAGAAAGAAATAAGAATTATTAACCAATTTATTAATTTGAGCTAATTTATTTATATATATATATATATATGTGTATATATATATATAAATAAATTATCGTTATGCATATACATTATAAATAAATATAAATATATATATTTTTATTTTAAAAAGCACATATTCAGTAAGGATGCATTGATCAAAATTGACAGCAAAAACATTTTTTTAATGTTACAAATGTTTTCTTTTTAAATAAATGCTGTTCTTTCAAAGGTTCTATTCAAAGAACCCTGAAAAAAAGAAAAATCCTGAAAAACATCTACAAAAATATGAAGCAGCACAACTGTTTTCAACATTGATAATAATCAGAAAAACAAGCAAATCAGCGTATTACAATGATTTCTGTTATCATGTGACATTGAAGACTGGAGTAATGATGCTGAAAATTTAGACATTTTACAATATATTCACATGGAAAATTGTTATATTAAATTGCAATAATATTTAGCTTTTTTTACTTTAATTTAAAGCAGCCTTGGTGAGCAGAAATCACTATTTAAAATATAGTTTAACGTTACATTTTCAAGCTAATTAAGAGTTTATTAGCAAAAATCCATAACTCAGTTTTCTGTTATGTTTTTTATTGTATTTTATTGTGCTATTTTTTTACCTAATCAAAATAACCCAACTGCATTTTGATTGAGACTAATCAGAATGCACAATGAAAAAACATGATTTTTAAGAATTGTTATCTGTTTTTGCAAATTAATTCTATAAATAGTGCACAAAAAAAAAGAAAATAAAAATTGCATGTCTGCATTCACTGCATTAACTACACAGCACTCTTAAATACTTGATTCTGATTATAAATACCTTTTAGCTTTTAAGATCTAAACTTTAAGTTCTAAACCTATTATTTCCTGAATGAGTTGATTAAAGGAACATTACAAAGACCCCGGGCTGCACTGCTGGATTTGTGAATCTTGCGGGTTTGAGCTCTGAATGAGTCTTTTAGCACAGCCAGGACCAGAGAAGCTCTAGAAGACGCCTGGCACTAACAACCTCCACACGGCACGCTCTGAAAAAGACTTGCTTCCCTTGAGAAGGAAGCCAATAATTGATGTGGGATCGCCTCCAACGACGCAATAAAAAGGTTTGCGACATGATAGGGAATTAGCAGGAAGAAATTCCAACTGCGATACTTATTTGAGCTCGACATGAAGGAGCAGCTGGGCCGGGATGTGGCTGATTCTCAGGCCGAATAAAGCTTTTGTGATCGTCTGTTACTGACTGCAACAGTGACGCTTCGGTTTTGAGTTTAGTTCCGAGCCGGAAGACGGTTTTGTCGCAGATCTCATAAACACGGACAGTCTGTGCGGCTGTCAAAGCTAACATCAGGCATACATGTCTTTTCTTTTGCGCTACTGGATTGAGTGGACACATATAGAACACTTCACACTGACTCTGACAGCCCACAGCAGTCATACAAGCAGACAAATATGAAAAAAGCAACAGCAGAGAGGCTTTACATACACAGATCTGTCATAAGACGAAAGCTATACAGTGACATACATTAACATCGCAGAAGACTACATAGCCAATACTGACTCCTGTGTTTAATAATATAAGGAAAAATAACAATACATTGTTGTACAAAACAAAATCAATAAATCAATATGCAGAGCATGTTTTATGAGTTTAATTACAAGCATACTATTATAGCTACACAATTGTATACATAATTTACTAATCAGATATATAAATATAAATAAAATAGAAAATATATAAAAAAAACTCTTGTGTACGTATACTGCATTGCACGTGTGTATGTAGATTTATTTATATGCATTTACTTAACTATGACAATCATTATTTGAAGACATTTCATGATATTATGACAATATGAATAATGAAAGGTCATAATATTCATCAATTTAATTCAATTAATCAATTTGAATCAATATGCAAATAAGTGAATGTACATTAAACATATGCCTTTTAACAGTTCATTACATATCTATCCGTCTATGTCTATATATGCATTATGAAAGGTCTTAACATATTGAATAAAATGATATAATGATAATTAATATGTTATAACTAGTTTTGAAGACAGACATACAGAGATAGATAGATAGAGAGATAGATAGATAGAAAGATATTAGTGACATAACCTCTTTTTTGCTTTATTACTCATAAACCGAGTATGGTGGAGCAGAAGCAGTACAGAGAGCTGGTGAATGAGGTCAGGTCAGGTGATGAACGTCTATAAAGAACTGACCCTCTTCATGACACACATTCAGAAAAGACTCAGCTGTTTAGAGATTCACAAACACCTCCACATCATGACTGTCATCTCTCCATCCTAACTGTGAATGAGATGGCAAAGTCCCAGAAACAAACAAGAGAAACGCTCTGCTTTAGTGAGCATGGACATTAGCGCTTCACGATTAGATAACTGAATTAACTTTATAACCAGCAGAGTGTGAAGATAGCACTACCAAAGCCTTGAGTTTGATTCCCGGTTATGCATGCAAGTAATATAGTGCAGTAGAGTACAGCCTCAGAACTAATACTGTACATATACACACACACACACATTATGTGCAGTTGATTGTTGTGATGCGCAGCTGAATTTTTAGCATCATTACGCTGGTCTTCAGTGTCACATGATCCTTTATTATCAGTGTTGAAGACAGTTGTGCTGCTGAATATTTTGTGGAAACTGTGATACATTTCTTTCTTTCAGGATTCTTTGATGAACAGAATGTTCAAAGTAACAGCAGTTATTTGTAACATTATAGCAAATGTGACAGCCATAAGTGTCTCTTTTCTGAAAATGAGATTTATACATCATTTATACATGAATAAATAATCTTTCCACTGATGCATGGTTTGTTAGGATAAGACAAAATTTGGCTCAGGTACAACTATTCGAAAATCTGGAATCTGAGGGTGCAAAAAAAAAAAAAAAAAGTTGTCTTAAAGTTGCTCTGGATAAAAGCATCTTCCATGTTAATAACTGCCCACGGAGTGATACTCTTTCATTATCGGTAAAGCTATTTAATCTACCGCCTGGAAATAGCAGGATGAACATGAGAAGTAAATCTAGAGTCAGTAAATAACCAGATCCTACATTACTAGAGAAAACTAACCCATCAAACTTTAAACGTCTGGTTATAAGATGAACTTGCTGTTTAGTAGAACTGTTCAAATGAACCAGATACTGATGAAGAAGAAACATGCTGCCATTACATTATGAAATATCACACTCAACACATAAAAACTCATATTTGCATATAAAGTGCAGCCATGAAATCCAGATGGCACTAATAAAGGGATTCATAAATATTTGGTGCGCTTGTAAATCTAAGGAATTATGATTTGCAATCTGTGTGCTACAATTATAATTTACATGCAAAAAACCCGAATATGATCCCGTCTCACCCAGAGACAGAGGGCCTTTATTAAGATCTCAGAGAACACGTGATGTAAATGCCTCGGACAGCTTAAATGATGAGCAAATAAAGCCATTACAGAAACATTCAGTGTATTTCCAGCAATTGAGAGAACACATTCCCACGTCTGACACTTTGATGAATTGCTCCTCACTGTGATACATCTAACTTAAAATTGCATAAGCCTCTCGCAAAGTCTCTGTGAGCAACATCAAACCCATCCGAACACCCGCCTGTTTTTGCACAGAAATAGAGAGAAATAGTATATATCTATTGACCAAATGGAAGCATAATGAGTCCCCGGTGAGCTGCATACGATTCCCAGATGAGATGAAAGCGAGACGCAGCCATTAATGGGCTTTTATCCGCTGCGTCTCTTTCATCCCAGAGCTCGAGGAGGTCTAGCAGACAAATTGCAACAAACTTCTGGAAGAACAAACACGGTGTATCTCATGTAACCTGACAAGAACACGTCTGACTCGTGTTTCAACCCACTATCAAAAGAAAAGAAAAGCTTTTTAAAGATTATAAAAGGACATTTTATAGATGAAATCTATATTAAAGGTGCCTTTTTTTTTTTTTTTTTACTTGCATATATTTTTCATGACAACTTTTAAGACTCCTACCCATTACTGTGATAAATATTTAGTTTGTAATATTTAACAAACCTATTTAATAAACCTTTGGGTGTTTTAATAAATATTTGGTTATTTTATACATATGTGTGCTTTTCTTTTATTTAAAAAAAATTAAAAAGCTCTGTCAATTGATTAATTGTGATTAATCACATCCAAAATACAATTTTTTGTTTACATAATGTGTGTATATGAACATATACATATATATATATATATATATATATATATACATACATACATACACACACACACACATAAATGTATGTACATTTTTCCAAATATAGGTGTATGTGTATGTATTTATATCTACACAATAAATATACACAATACATATATATATATATTATATAAACAAACTTTTATTTTGGATGTGATTAATCACGATTTATTGTTTGACAGCACTTATATATATATATATATATATTTAGACATTTCTTGTATTTAATGTCTTTCATATTTATTATATTAATATATAAAACAATCAAAAAATACACACAATATATATATTTTTTTATACTATAAAACCTATTATAGTTTTCAGTGTTGGGACTCTATACATTATTCATTACTAGTTCAAAAGTAACTCCTTTTTATTCCTTGTCCATTACACCCCAAAAACCTGCATCATTTTTTTGTGATAAATGAATAAATGAAGACTGCAACTGACTGATAACAAGCAACAGTATTTTAAACAGCTTTTGTTATCCGGTGCATGTATTTTCATGATAAATGAAGTGTATTGATGTTGGATCAGCCTGAAGCGGTGAGGTTCGAGCGTCCTGACAGTTTGACTTCAGTCTATAGCTGATGAACACACTCCTGGATTCTCTCTCAGTGTGTAGAGGAGCATTAAAACATGAAGACTGCTGGAGAACAGCGTTTGCTTCACTGGGTGCCTCATTTTGGATGAGTTATAAGCAGCACCTGTAAAGCAAAAGACTTCTCTCTGTAGTTTAAAAGGAATAGTTCACACAAAAATTAAAATTCTGTCATCATTTACTCAGCCTGGAGTAGTTTCAAACCTGCATGGAACACAAAGGAAGATATTTTGAAGACAGTTTGTAACCAGGCTGTATTGGGTCATCGTTGACTTCCATAGTATTTTTTTCCTACTATGGGAGTCAATGGTGACCAAAACAGCCTTTAGCTTTCAGTATAACGACAGACTAGCTGCAACTGTGCTGGCCCTAAAAACACCCAGCATGGCTAAAATAACCCAAGAGCTGGTCTCGTGCAGAATGGACCTCAGACTCTGATAGAGAAGCAATCTGAGGCAGTTATCAAACTAACACACAAAAGCTGGAAGCTGACGGATGAGGAGGAAGTGGCTGATGAAGGGTCTCGTCGCTCGTAATTGTGAGCAGCTGTGGTGAAAAAGCCAAAGAGGCAGATTGAGGAGCACAAGAGGACAAGAAAAGTAGCCAGAAATACAGCGGTTAGAGGCTAAATGAGCAGCTACTAAACTGCCTGAAGAACCCAATTCAGCCCAATTACACAGGATTCCAGGCCGAATACACCACACTTAGGAATAATAATACTTCAGCACAAATGAAAAAGCATCATTATTTACTCGTCCGCATCAAAGTACCTTTCAAATAAAGTCTGTTTACTCTGCAAGTTCTGTCCATATAGTGAAATATCCAAAAAAAAAAAAAAAAAATGCATTAACTGTTATATAAATGTTGTTTTGTATGCTCAAATTGCATTTATGTCAGGTGTCTCTCAAGTGAGCGTCTCTGGATGCTGACTGTTTCTATGGCAACCAGAGCTTCTAATGACATCTGCAGTGATGTGATGACTTTGGGTTATTCATAAAAAAAAATAAAAAAAATAAAATAAAGTTACTTTAACTGAAATTAAATATTTAAAAATTAACTTTTTACAAAAAAAAAGAAAAGAAATGAACCAAACTGAAATAAAATTTACCATTTTCTTAACAAAACCAAAACAAAAAACAAAAAATAAAGATGAACATGGAAATGAAAACTGAAAAATATATAGTTTATATTCAAAACTAAATATGAATATAAACTATACCCTTCAAAACTCCTGTAAAAATATCTCAACATTCTTGTCAAAATTAAGTGAGTTTATGCTTAGAAAGTATATCTGCCAATGGAGTCAGAAAAATAATATTTAAAAAGTTTTCTATTTCAATTAAGCTTATTTATTTTATTTTTTTTAAATAGAGTTTATTCCACTGGCACATATTCCACTGTTGCACATTTTTAAAACTCTTAATATTCCCAGGATTTCACGTACCTTTCTGCAAAACCTTGGAAGGTTAACATGAACATTGGTTGTTCTATTCATTTCTTTTCGTTTAAACTGTCATTTATGTTGCTATGTACTTGTGGACTGTATCTGTGGTCATTGTTCTGTTTGTTTTATTGTTTTGCTATGTTTAAATAAAGCATAAAAAAACTCTTAATATTAAAACATTCATCAGAAAACAAGGCTAAATATCTTCATTCACTTTTCCTATATATATATATATATATAAACATTTTTATAAAAATGGAATGGGATTAATAATATGTATATATAACCACAAAATTCCTGGAATACAGCACACAAGTCATATGGACTATTTTGATTTTTAACTAAATTTTGTGATGGATGGATTATTTAGTTTTATTATTTATTTAGTCAGTTTTACATCCAAACAAGCTTAGTAAATATTCTTTAAAATATTATTTTATTTTCTACAGAAAAATATAAAAACTTGAGAAAGTAAGTAATGACAGAATTCACATTTTTGTCCAAACTATTCCTCACAAACAGTCTGTATCTGTGATCTACGGCTGAAAAAGCACAAAGGCAATGCATTTTTTGCCACAAAATTGCTTTTGCTTGCCTTTCTGCCGTTTACAACAACAATCAACAAACTATCAGCACGAAATCAAACGCTTTTCAGAGCGTCCTCGATGTTCAGTAAATAAAATGAGTAACATTAAACCACTGTTTTCTTCACAATTAGCTGCATTTGAGGGAACAAAACACTGAAGCGTCTTTAGAAACACAATGGCTATTAGCTTATTTGCAAAGCATCCCTTTTGAGGCACGAAATGTTAAACTCAGCCTGAAAAACAGCATTGCGAGGCGAACTGTGCCATCCACACAAAACACAGCGACAGATTGTCATCAGAACAATAATGAGTTTGCAGGCCAGACTCCACCGGGACCTGGCTGGACCGTGTCTGGTCCAAATCACAGCTGACCTCGGGTCTGGAGAGTCATTTCAGACACAGACCACCGACGTGATTGGATCTGGGAAGTGATTTACCCAGCAGCAGCTGTCTGTTATGAAGGAGGCTGATCCTGCGTCAGAAACAGCGCTGATAGTCCGGACCCGACTAATGCCACATAAAGAGCTCCGAGCCGCCACGGGACACGGACTAATGAAACACCGGGAAGAAAGTGTTCAACACAGATTTGATTTAAGACAGCAGGGACACTCAGATACTCAAACTACAAGACCCAATCATTCACCAATCAGATTGCTCGAATGGACATATTCACAGGAATAGCAGAATATTGTAAAACTTTGGATTTTTTTTAAAGCTCAACTCTTATCTGTTGATCAATCGATAAATCATAAAAAAACTGATTCAAAATAGTAATAAAATAATTTTACAATATATTAATAAAATACAAACATACATACATATATATATATATATTTATATATATAAATATATGTGAAATTTCCTATATATTTATGATATTTATTTTGTTTTTATTTATGTTATTAAAATATTATATATATA
>JAUMHE010000068.1:20709032-20736682 GCA_032359235.1 Enteromius mattozi | reverse complement strand
AATAGGTTGCGCTGCGGGTTGGCCTGCATGGGAGTGAGCATAATGAGCTCAGATGGGGAAGACTGTACACTACCTCTAAACACAAATTTGTTTTCGATTGTTTTATTGAAGTAGACCTTTTAGGCTGCCTATAGACATAACAAGGTAACAAAAAATACGTTGTAAATAGTATATTTCTATAATTTCAGCAGCGTGCGGGTAATGCTGCCTGGTGTTCTTATGCCGGACACGCAAAGAAAATTAAGTCGTGATAACGGGAAAACAACTCTTGTTATGTCGAGATAACGAGAAAACTAAGTCGTGATAACGAGAAAACAACTCTTGTTATGTCGAGATAACGAGAACGAGAAAGAAAATCAGCGTGCATGTTTGAAATGAAACGAAGGGGAATAAATAATGACAGAATGTTCACTTGTGTTTCTGACTGCGAGTGTATTTCCTCCTGACAGTAAGTGTTATTACTGAGAGGAATATGATCTGATGAGAGCTTCTGTAAATAGAGCCGGGGCCCAAAGCTGAGCGGCAGGTGCCTTCTAGACATTTCTTTGACGCTTCACATCAAAGAGGGAGGCAAGCTTTGAACTCTGTCACAACTCTGGACGTTTCCATGCAGAAACCAGGAAGAAGAAAGGCTGTCTGGGATGTGACTGCGTTCTGCTTCAGCTGAGACCGGTCAGGACTATTTGATCAGTCCTGGTCAAGGGCGTTATACAGTACATCGTTCTTACGTTCTTATCATTTTTGGTGCTTTAGGGAGGAATGCACAATGTAGGAGACAGTTTGCATTGCCTTCAGACATCAAAACAATGAGCTTGAGTGACAGTTTCACTGTCTTACATGGTTCAAGACTTTAAATCACCTTCTGTGAGAAATCTGAGGACCATGATGCTATTGTGAAATGAAAAGACAACAGATATAGATAAAACACTGGTCAAAATTATGCTTATTCAGCCCAATTACGCATTTATTTACTTTAAAGGAACAGTTCCCTTTTACAAATATCTCAAATATGAATGTAACACAGAAGAAACCAAGTCATATTAGACTGGGGGGGGGGACTGTACTGTGAGTACTATAAAATATAATTATTATAATTGCCATAATTTTTTTTTACACAATTGTAGAATTTATAATGTGCAATTATAATAATAATAATAATTATTATTATTATTATTAATATTATTATGATAGTAATAATATTCAGATTATTGATAATGATAGTATTAATAGTATTAAATAATTAATAGTATTAAAATTAAAATGTATTTTACAATACATTTCTGACAACAGTAATATATTTAGTTATTATTATTATTATTTTAATGATAATTATAATAATTCATTATAATATTATAATATGTTTTATTATAATAATTGTATTATTGTTGTTATTATATTTTTTATTAATATATTATTATTTATTATTAGAATGTTTTACTTCTGTTGCTTTACTACAACTAGCTATAATTTTTTACAGTACAATTGTAATTTACCACAGATATCTATTTCTAAAAGTAATAATAATAATAATTATTATTTTTATTATTATTATTATTATTATTAGAATTGGAATAATTAATTTGCACTGAGACTACCGTAATCAGGAGTTTAAATTTAAAGGTTTGTCCACAGTCAAAATAAAACACTTAAAAAAAAACAACAAAAAAACACAAAAACTATTTCATGTCATGTTAGCCACTTATATGTTTATAAGCAACTGAAAAAAGCACAAATGTCAGGACATGTCAGAACTTCTTCAGACCCCCAAAAAACCCTCAAACCCTTAACCGACATCAGAGAACCATAAACATGCAAATGTGGCTTTAAATTATTGAAATATTAACTATGTTTATCTGAGAAAAACATTTTGAAATTTCTGACACAAGGGTTAAATAGAATGCCAGACTTTTTAGTTTTGGGTGAATTATCCTTAAGACCAGCTCAGAGCCCTCGGTCCAGTCTAAATGAACACCAAAGCTGAATTTACGTGCATCCAGATATTAGAAATCAATAAAAACACATTGTGAGCTCATTTGAAATCAGTCGCAGTTTATCACACGGAGCTAAAGTCTGCTGTTATTATATAAAACTGAAAACATGGCCCTTATCAATATTTGAGGAGACACTCCACCCCTTCATCCATCCGCCAGTCTGAATGTAATTAACCCAGCTGCATAGGCAACGAGATCCATTCATTAACTCACCCTCGAGACACGAGCAGAGAGCTTACACTCCCTTCATTGTGTCGGTCCTCCTGAGCTTTATGCTTCCTTAAAAACATCAGGTTTTATATGCATTTATATAATTGATTTGTTGCTGCAGTAGGATAGTACAGCAGTTTTGCATTTTTAAAGGGACAGTTCACACTAAAATTTTAATGCGCTGTCAATTTGTTCAACCTCAGGCCATCCAAGACGCAGGTGACTTTATTTTCCTCAGTTGAAGTTTTTTGGGTTTTTTTAGCAGGAACTGTGGTGTTTGGTGTTTCATAAAATGTAAATTAAAGGCTACCAGCACTTTAAGAGTCAAAAAAAGCACATCCGGGAAGACAAAATTAATACAAGTGACTCCTGATGATATATTGAGGTCTTATGAAGCGAAACGATCAGTATGATCAGAAATGAATCATTCTTTTGAACCGGTTCTTTTTAGTGATCTTGATGAACTAGCTCATCAAATTATACTGAACCAACTTAGTCAAAACTCCTTTTTAGTCTTGTCTCTGACTTAAAATGGGTCAAAATACCAGTGTATCTGATCCTATAAGGCTGGTTTTTGCAAACTGGTGAATTGTAATTGAAACGTACAGTCCAAAAGAATCAGTTCACGGAAAAGAATCATATCGCCTGTTTGTGTGAGGCTCTGGATTACAGGTAATAATGAAGTAAATAATGTTCAGTTTCTTGCACAGAGCGATCATAAGAACTTAGTATACCATCAGAAGCCACACATATAAGCCTGGTTAATTTTGCATTGCATGATATGATTTTTTTTTTTTACTCTTAAAGTGCCGGTAGCCATTGACTTGCATTTTATGAGTCACCAGGGAGCAGTTTCAGCTTAAGAAGAAAAATTACCCAAATTATTTTAATGGTCTGAGGGTGAGAAAAAATTAACAGCTAATTCTTGTTTTGTGTGAACTATCCCTTTAATAGCACAGGTTATGCTCAGAATCCTTCTTCTCATGCATTACATATTACCACTACTGCAGCATGCACTATATATATTGTATGAAGTATGCAAATACTGTATGTATGTAATACCCAAATGACTTTAAATGTATGCTTGGCGCAAATAGTAGCACAGAAATTGCATGCTTTACCTTCAAAAAACAAGAAAACAAGTTTTCAGATGTTTTTTGAGTTTAAAGAGTATACGTGGTTAAATTAGGCTAATTATACACCATCTTCCATGCCAGACCTTCCCTGTCAAATCATAAAAAAAGCATGTTCAGAGCCGTTAAACACACACCAGTCCTGCACTTTAATAGGGTCATAAATAATGCAAGTCTCTGACAAGATTCCTTGAGAAACTAAACAGCACTGACACACCAGAACTAAACGAAACACTGCAAAAACTGATTCCCAATTCACTTTAAAAGCATTTTCATCATACTGAAAGTTACAAATTTCACCTTGTGCTTGTAAACACACAAGATTTTTTAAAAATGAATGAAAAATGTATGTATTTGTTGTAGTCAAACAGCACTGGAGTGTAAGAAAAACAATATAATTCGTGCAAAAAAAACAGCCGTTAGCAAACTTTTCTTTTACTGTGCAGGTTCAATATTTCTGTTCACAAAGCACATGGGAAATACGAGAGAAATCACATTTGTAACAGACAATATGTTCCCTAACTATTGAACATAAAAACCTAATGAGCAATGAGAAATAACTTGGACGACTGACAAACTCTAAGGAAAACTGTGCACCAATGCGTTTCTGCTTCGCCTTAAAATGTTTACCATTAATAGCTCCCAAATGCAGCCATTAGCGGGCGATAGTACAGACGTCGCCGTTCATGAAATGCCCATTAGGCATCAACGTGCTGCAAAATAGCTCCAGTAGCTCTACTGAGACTCTGGTGCAGAGTTTGAGAGCATCAGAACCGTCGCAGAGACTCTTCTCTAATGAGCTGCCGAATGCAGACTTTCACATGCGATACACACACAGAGACCCAAAGAAGTTTTCATGCATTAAAGTCACTTACAGACGTCTGAATGTCACTGCATCGCATTAGATAACTTACGGGGCTTAATTGTTCCAGTTCTTCTTTGGGTCACTCTATATGAGGGCATTTGTTGTTATTTTTATGGCCAATTACGATGGCCGGTGACATGCTTTCATAGTTATCATAGTTAGAAAGCCTAAAGCACATACTCTAAAGCTACATTGCAGAGTTTTGAATAAATTCTATTGTCAGTGTTTGAATTAATTGGTTGAAATGGACAGTTTAAACTGATGTACATAAATGAATCATTCCTATTTAAGTTTTGAACAAATTTATTCAGTATATAAAGCCATTCAGTTAAACCGATGAATTGAACCGATTCACGTGAAGGAATCATTCAAGTTCAATTTAATTGTCACGGTTTGAATTCACTGTTTGAAATAGAACTTATTCACTTTACTTAATGATTCAAGTCTAAGTTCTGAATCAATTCAATGTTCAAACTTTGAATTCATTCAACCAAAATGATCAACTGAACTGATTCCTGTTAATGAATCATTCAAGTTAAAGTTAATTATTTATATTTTGAATTAATTCTATTGTCAGGTCTTTAATGTAGCTTTGGTATTATTTATATTATTTGTTGTTGCTTTTTTCCACAGAATAAAGTCATTAATTCTGGATTAAAATGAGAAGAGTTTAATACATACGGTAAATATTATTATTGTTTTTTGTAGTGTAAAATAAAAATATTATTTTAACACAATCTTCTAATTTGCCAGTACAATTATAATTAACAACAGTAATATATTTCTAACAACAGCTATGTACTGTAATATGTATGTATATACAGTATATATATACATACATATTACAGTACATGATTTATTTTTATTTTTGCAACCAGAGCACATAAGAAAATAAAGAAAATACAACATAAACAGATACATTTAGACAACATGCAACTAATAAAACATGCCCAAATCTACAGTATATACTGGAGTCACAAAATAGTGAGTCAGACACAAAATGCACAAAAACCAATTTAGTAACTATACTCCAAAAAAAGGTACAAAAGCTTAAGCTGTCTTTTCAAAAGGTACACATTTGTACACTAAAGGGTGCATGTTAGTACCTTAAAGATAAGCTAAAAGGTACGAAAGCTGTCAGTGGGGCAGTACCTTTTCAAAAGGCACACTTTAGTATCTATTAGGTTCAAATATGCAAACTTTAAGTACTAATATGTACCTTTAAAAGGTACCAAAATGAACCCTTTAGGTACAAACATGGACCTTTTGAAGAAGTACAACCCCAGTGACAGCTTTTCTACCTTTGTTTCTGAGAGTGCAGCTAGATGGTACATACTAATACTTTTTGAAAGGTTACAGCAAGAGTGACATTTCTCAGAGTGTTAATGGAAAAACTCTATTTTTGAACACAAATAAACTAGTGCCATGCTATTATACTAAATCAAAATTACTCTCCAATGAAATAACAGTCTACAGCTTCCAGAAAAGTAGCATAAATTGGCTGAGCATTTATTTTCTTCTTTTTTTTTATCCATAAATGATGTGATCTGCTCGTCTGATGGAAACAGATCAATAGCATCCAATCTCCCATCATTCATTTGATCAGTGAAGGGCATCAAAGACGAGCGTCTCCCCCAGCGCTACAGGCTCTGATCCACAACACCACTAACACGCAACATACAGACTTCAGTCAATGTCAAGGGTAAAGTATGTGTTCATGAGGGACTAGTTTTCCAGCTGAGCCATGTTTTAGATTATTAGACACATTAATTTCAAAAGGAAAGGCGTGTCTGAGCAACATAGATAGCAACAAACCAGAGTTTTTTTGTTTTATTTTTCATTTGGAGGTCAATTCAATCAATCAATTATCCTGCAAATACAGACTAAAAACAAGGGGAATAAAAATAAAAAGCATGCATAATGATGCACTTGGATTTATCTTTTTAGAGATGATCACAGCAAATAGTATTTTGTTTCCATCACTAAATCACTGTTTTCTTGTCTATAACTGTAAAGCTGCTTCGACACAATCTGCATTGCAAAAAGTGTTACAGAAGTAACTTAAAATAGCATCATGGTAGCAAACATGACACTAAAATAATTAAATACACTGAAAAAAGGGATTCATTTAATTTGCTCATTTTTAAGGTAAGCAGTTACAATCAATCTATTTAAATAAATTTAGTTGGCTAACTTTAAATGTACCTAAAATAAATTTGTTTGCAACCGCTTACCTTAAAAAAAATGTGTAGCATTTATTTCAGTGTAAACAATAAACTATAATGCATAAAAACTATACACATAACTGATAAGAAAAACTAAGAAGAAAGCATGATCTGAATGAAAGACCATCAGAAGTGGCTTACGGTAAATTACTGTACTGTAGCTCAATTACTGTGGCTCATTGCACATTATAGGACGACTTTTTCACTTCCAAAAACTATTTAACAGCATTTCACTACAAAATTATACAATTACGTGAATTGTCTCATTATATCACAGTTTTTCACTTTTTGTTTTTATAATCACTTTTTAGAGTGTAGAAACAGTAAACAAATACTATTATCAACATATCATAATATTGGAGGCTAATCTCACATACTACACAGAACTAATCAAGGTTGGGAGGATTACTTTTAAAATGTATTCCATTACAGTTACAAATTACTTCAATAAAAAAGTATTCCGTAACATAATCCACAATATAAAAGTAATGTAACTGGTTACTTTTAGATTACTTTAAGTTACATATGTAAATAAAATCAAAAAGCTCTAAGTAGGCTACTTTTATTTAACTATGACTTTAAAATTTAAACTAATAAAAACTATTAGTTTCACCAGCCTACATGTTGAAATGTATGTAAAATGCTATTCTTTCTTTATTCATTGACTGATAGTATTCCCACTTTTTTCCAAATGTAACTGTAATCTGAATACTTTGTTTTTTCACGCAACTGTAACGGATCCTGATTACGTAACGCTGTTACATTTAATCCGTTACTCCGCAACTCTGGAACTAATAACACCGATCCAGTCTTCTTAATGAGAGCTGATCTGACTTTAACAACAGTAATGTTTCTGAAGACAGAAGAGTTGTTCAGATTAAGTGCGTTTACAGTAAGTGCAAGGATACGAATGAATGAAAGCAGACAATCAGTGCCATTTACTGTATACAGAGGCACAGATAGCAATCACATCAGCAGTGACAGAAGGGTTTATATCTCACATACGATCCTGTGCGCTTAAGATCCTGTTTTTCCTTGTTTCTGGTTACCGTGGGAACACAGACGCCCACTCACTCCACTGCTGCAAAACATCATGGTCTCACTCCACATCAGCAGGGATGTGGGTATGACCACACACACACAGACACACACACACACTCATTATAAGGTTAGATGTAAGATATTACCACCAAATAAACATACAGTATGCAGGGAAAGTAGTAGTTTATGAAAACTATAGTTATAGCCATACAAACAGCTTCTAAAAAAGTAGCAATGTAAGATAGTAATACTGTAACAAATGTAGTGATGTAGTCAAATGTAGTCAGAAACATTTCACTATATATTTTGCTACAAACAAGATGTGATATATTTGATTTATTATGTATATATTTCATAAGAAATTTATATTAGAAATAAATGTTAACTATAATGTTATATTCATTTTTGCTTATGCATTACATTGTTAATGAATTGAATATTTTGGAAATAATTTAATAATTAAATATTTTTACTAATGAACCTATATTTATGAATTTATTTTTCATATACATAAATCCATATCACTGAAAACTTTTTGTGTAGCAATATATATATATATATATATATACACACACACACACACATATATCATTTATTTTATTTTTTTACAAATATCTCTCTTCACAAATATCACCAAGAAACCATGTAAGACATCGAATTAAATCTGAAGCAGAAAACTTCTAACATAACCTCTAATATTGACATGTATTTGTCTTTATTTATAATAATTTAATTTACATTATTATTAAATATATTTAATATATAAACATAACCTAGTTTTCTGAAATATACACATGCATGTGTATTTATACATAATATACACAGCATGCACTGATATATTATGTCAAAAAAAGTTTATTTTTATGTTTATTAAATATAAATGCATATACACATGCAAATATTTTACTAAATATTTTCACTTATATTTTCATTTATATATATACAGTATACACACTTATTTATATATACTTCAAACCCTGAGTGAGACAGAAATAGAGAGAGACTTCATGTTTTCTCATGCTACACAATAACTAAAGGGAAAAAGCATCTTGTTACAGGAAAAGCTACATGAAGAGCTCATGCTGCTGAACAACAAGTGCTGGTTCCTCAGAAAAACTGCTGTCTCAGCCGCGTGTCACTGTTAATGAGTGTGAGAGACAGAGAACACTGAAACTCACTATAACCCTCTCAGCGTGAGGCCGTTAATAACATCACTTTAAACTTTAAAACATGCCTGCTTCTCCTAAATCCAGCGTGGCACTGCGGCTTTTATCCAGCGTGTTCATTCATTTTATAAATGAAGTCTGCCGGCCCGTCTGACACGTGTGCAAATAAAACGAGTGTGAAGTACGGAGAGGATGGATTGGAGAGTGTTTCTTCACTTGGCTTCCACGTTGGCCCTGCTGAACTTGGCCAGCTCGGATGCATTGAAGTCCTTAGGAGGCGCCGCAGGACATCTGCTGTGCTGAAGTTAGCTTACAGCCGTAATGAAGCAGGAGCACGCCGAGTCGGCCTTGTTATGTCAAAACAAACCGCTTGGACCCGAGCACTTCCGATGGGAGACGTAAAACTGGCTGATATCGACTTGTATAAAATGGGAGAGGAGTATTAGAGTATTCTCAGTGAAGCAGTCATCACAGACTGCTCTCGCAGGGGGCTGACTGTGCTTTAGCTTTACCCATAGTGCTGTGCAATGCAAGAAAATGGATAAAAAGATCAGTTATCATTCGCAGTGCTGGCCACTGTTTTTTTTTTGAGCCACGTGTGCTGCCAAATGTCAAGAGAATGATGTTATAATACTGATTAATGGATAACACCACAGTCCTAAGCTTGTCCAGTTTATGCCTCAAAAGCACATTTTTATAATATAAAAAGATATTATATACACTGCCAAAGCCCTGGTGCTTAGCCATAATAAAGCAGGAACATGCTTGGTTTGTTTTATATCAAAACAAACTGTTATTTCTTTCTTTTTATTTATTTTTTTACTTAATTTAAGTGTAAATGTTCTTAAAAAATAAAAATAATAATATGTATATTACATAAATTATATAAAAATGTAATTTAGTACAAAAAAAATATGAATTAATTAGACATTTATATTAATGTAAAAATATAAATTAAAAATATAAATATGTACATATTAGTGTAAATATATTATGGAGGACAAGAAATGATCAATAAATAAATAAAGAAATACATAAATGAACAAATAATAGAAATACGTAAATAAATGAAAAAATAAGTGCTGAAAAAACTAAACGTAGAAATACATAATTTGATGCTGAAATTAATAAATGCAGATATGTATAAATGAATGAATAAATCATTTTGTCAAAAGTGCCATTTTAAACTGTACTTTTTGTATCATTTGTGTTATAATACATTTATTTTTACATTTAGTATATCTACATTTATTTATTTTTGCATTTATTTACGCATTTCTACATTTATTTGTCTGTATGTTAATAAGGTAGGCGGTCCTAACCTCTCTCAATGCAGGATTGGCCAAATAGGCAAACCAGTCAAAACAGAAAATAGTTGAGTCTCAGGGTCAGAAAACCTTAAAAACAAATAGTCAAACAGCCCCTACATCAGCACATGTTGTTTGGGAGGATTTCAAGAAAACTCCAGTGTATTCAGTTGTCAGACACGACTGGAACTTCAAATGGGACTGGCTTCTATGGTCAGACGAAACAAAAAAATGAGCTTTTTAGCAGCAATCACTCAAGATGGGTTTGGTGAACACAGGGATAAAAAGCACCAATGAAATACTGCTGTGTTTTTGATGTTGTGGGCCTATATTTCTGCTGGAGGTCCTGGACATATTGTTCAGACACACGGCATCATGGATTCTATCAAATACCAACAGATAAAAATCAACAAGTGACTGACTGTGTTAGAAATTTTATAATGGGCCATGTTTGGATCTTCCAACCGTACAATAATCTCTAGACGGGTTTCCCAGCTCCGCCGCTCACTGGAAATGGGAAACTGCAGGTACTTTGGCTCTGCGTTGTTCATCACAGATGGTAAACCGAACAGGCTGGCTTGATAAATAGATCCCGTTCTGTTTTCTTTGGCTTCCACGCACAAGCTCCCAGCGACTCTGGAGACGCCTGTGTTCACGAGAGCCTGCAGTGACAAATGGCTGTTTATCTACAGGAGAAGGCTGGGAAGTAATGAATGTGTCCAGGTCTCTGACTCCTGCGGGACCACACGCCACCATCACCAGAGGATTAGAGACGTGAATAACTGATGTCATATCCTCCTCGTTCACACCGACCAGCCATCAAAGGGCTCGAGGAAGTCACAACCTCTCTTTAAATCTTAACCACATCAGACTGAAGCATTCAGACTCTCTGTGATAGTCTTCGTGTTTAAAGAAACGCTTCAGACAAACATGAAAACTGTATCATTATTTACTCATAATCATCTAAACAAAGAAACACTTTTGGAGAATGTTCAAGCTGCTCTTTTCCATACAACGAGGAACCAGATCAGATCGTTATTTATAAAAATAATAATTAGATTACGATTTTACATCCCCTTTTTTATGACATAGACCTCTGAAGATGATGAATCCTTTCCTTCTTCATATATGCTCAGTATAAATTATATATGTTATATTTGTCCATTTCTAATTACTGGGGGGGACTCTATGGTGGTTACGGCCCTGCTATGTATATTATATGTATACATACATACATGCACATTATTTAAATAAACTTTTGTCATTTTATGAAAAAGAGCTCCATCTTCAAAAATTAATTATTCAGCACAGTAAAAATATATTATATTACAAAAAGATATTTTAGTTATCACTTAAATTAACATTAAGTAACTAAAACTTCAAGTTGACTAAAACATTTTAGGCAGCGAGGTAACAATTTTTTTTCAAGTTGAAACAAATTGCAAAACAACAACATTATGGAAGCGTCTGAGGATCCGCTCTGTCCCGTCTGAAACAGCAGAGAACGGCGCCGGTGTCAGAGACGCTGCTGGGATCTCTGGAGACTTCCAGCTTTTAATGTAAATACTGCATGAGGGAGGTTGGTGTGTTAGACACGGTCTAGATGGCAGAAGAATGACCGGAGAGAAAGTCTGCCTCAAGAAACAAGACCAGAATCAGGACCAGAAGAACACAGTTCAGCCTTTCAACAACATTCACCCTTTATCTTCATATGCATGCATTTCCTCGAAAACAGCAATAACTAAAAGTAGGCCAAGAGCCCATGTTTACCAATGCTAAAGATACGGCAGCATGCAGCAACAGGTCTGAGATCACAAAAACAGACGCGGATAAAATAATAATGTTAAAAAAAACTAGAAGCAAACAGGATTTTCTGGTATTTTCATGACAACACAAGCAAAGCAAGTGACTATTTTTACTTTACTTTTGTATATTTTCTCTACCCAATGTCTGAGCGATGTTTGATGAGAAAGAATGAAGTGATCATTATTAATCTCATGACTTTTCGTAACATAAAACATATATATAGTAAACAGTTTAAAAAATATTTATTTTTAATATAATACTTTTTATTTATTTTTTGGTCTTTATATTTTTTTTATTATTATTTCACGAGTTCGCGCTTCCTTATGATTAAAAATAAGTGTGTTTGGTGTGCTGTCCAGGGGGCAAGCTGAGAGATTGGCCGACTCAGAGCCCTAGTAGTTTGAACCCTTGCGAGGGCTGAGCTCGGCTTCCGTCTCGAACCCCGCGTGCCCCCGTGTAGGAAGGCACAGAACAAGGTGTCCAACACTGACAATTCTAGTAATAAATCAGTATATTAGAATGATTTCTGAAAGGATCATGTGACACTGAAGACTGGAGTAATGATGCTTTGTATCACAGGAATAAATTACATTTTTAAATATATTCACACAGAAAACAGTTATTTTAAATTGAAATAATATTTCACAATACTACAGTTTTTTCTGGATTTTAATCTAATAAATCCAGCCTTGATGAGCAGAAGAAACATCTTTAAAAACCATTAAATATTTTACTGATCCCAAATTTTTGAATGGTAGTGTGTATATATATATATATACACACACACACACACATATATACACACACACTCAAATGAAAGAAGTCAAATGAAAGCCTAATGTCTAGCTGTTTCAAAAAAGCATAAACCAACCTATAAATGTAAGCTGAGTCTCAGGCAGAAGACTCTCCAGGACGTTGTAGTAAGAGTAAAGAGTAACACTGAATAATCAGCAAGGTGCAGAACAGGATCAAACATATTGAAATGACATGCACATCATGAAAGAGGCAAAGTGACAGTGTGTGAGAGTGTGAGATGAGCTGATGAAGCCCCGGGACAGATCTGGAGTAACACTGGCGTGACTGAAGGTGTTAATGAGGAGGAGATGAAGCTGTACTTTACACCTGCAGGGGGCAGTAGAGCGCTCACCTTGCCTCGCACCAACAACAGAGATCACACACAAAACCAGAAAACAGAGCGCAAACAAATCTGACTCTTCTGCTGCTTCTCTTCTTGGACAGGACACAAGGAGAAACTTTCAGACAAATGTCTTTGGTATCATTTAACAATAATAATAGATATTAAAAAAAAAAAACACCAATGCTGGCAGATTACACCACCAACTAAATTAACAAAAAAACTAAAAGAAATGTGGAGCTCTGCGATTAAAAAAAAAACGTTACAAGAATGCCAACTGAACAAACAATTGATAAAATAAATTGAAAAAATAAAATAAAACATATATATTAAAAAAATAAAGCATTTAAAGTTTGTAAAGCATGCTGACCAACTGAATAATATTATATATATTTTTTTTTTTTTTCAGAAATATTAGAAATCAAAGCTTTTGCACTTTCAATTAAAGAAAAAAAAAATTGATTTAAAAAAAAAAACTTGAATAAACAAAAGACAAAAAAAAATTAAGAGAAAAATTATACATGTACAGAAATATTTTTACAAATAATTATCTAAAACATTTTTAAAGTTTGCAAGTGGATTTTATGCATTTCAAATTAAGAATAAAAAAAATCTATCCAACTAAATTTAAAACACCTAGAGATAATCAAGATACTGTAGATATGATAAATATTCAGAAATATTAGGCTATTAGAATGAATATAAAGTAAAAATATAATAAAATATAAAGTATGTGGATTTTTGCACTTCAGGTAAAAATAAAAAAACCCCACTATATTTAAAAATTAATGTCAAAAAAGATTATTAGATTATAGCCTATATTAAGTTGGTATATGGGTTTTTGCTCTTAGGAGTAAAAAATAAAAAAATAAAAACGAAACTTGCCAGCACACGTAATAAACAAAAGCTAAAAGATGAAAAGAGGTGCGTGGATCAAGCACATCAGCGACACTATAATATATATGTTAAAGTAAATGATGACATTTCATAATATTCTAGTCAGATGTGCACCATTCAAGAAAGATCAGACATGCAGACATCAGATCACACAAGTACCGAGATGCATCAAAGCTCAGATCGACGCAAACGCTGCAAGAAACAGTCTTTGAGGAACTTTGAGAGGAATATCTCGGGTCGAAGCACCGCTGGAAATCACTGACGGCAGATAAACGGCCAGCGCTGGCAGATGGAGAACACAGGGCCATAAATCCAGAGCGGATAAAAAAAGATGGGCCTCCAAACGCCGATGCATGATTTAGCTGAGATTTAATGGGACATTGATAAAGATGTCGGGAAGTTATATGAGAGAGACGACGGAGGAGGAGGAGGAGACACTGAATGCAGCATTCTGGGTAATTGAAAGACCTAGAGAAAGAGAAAATGCTGCTGCTGGAGTATGTGTGTGTGTGGGTGTGTGTGTGTTTGGGCAGAGAGTGGGAGACTCAAACTATGGATATCAGTAAACTATGGGCAGAGCTTTGGTGAAGGTAAGCATCTCTACAGCTGAACATGAAGAAAACAAACCAATGTTAGCATAAATGCTAAATAATTCATACGAGAGAAATAGCATATATCCAAAGTGTTATTAGGAATAAATCTATTATTAAAAAGTAGTGCTGTCAAACAATTAATAAAATACGTTTTTATTGATAATGTGTATATTTATGTATATATATCTAAAAACACATGCATGTATATATTTAAGAAAAATATGTTCTGTTGATATATTAAATATAAATGTATAGTGCTGTCAAATAATTAATCGCATCCAAATAACAGTTTTCATTGACAGTGTTTGTACTGTATTTATTATGTATATATAAATACACACATATGCATGTATATATTTGAGAAAATACATTAGTATATTTATTTGTATATAAAATAAATTATATAAATAAAAATATATCCATTTTTATACATGTAAATATTTTCTACATATATATAAGTGTGTATTTATATATACATAATAAATATACACAGCACACACTCGTCAACAAAAACTTATTTTGATTAATCGCTTAACAGCACTAATATATATAATATAAAATATAATAATACAAGTAAACAAATGCATACACATGTAAATATTTTCAAAATATATACTCTGTGTGTGTATATATATATTATGTGAACAAAAACTTTTATTTTGGATGTGATTAATCATGATTAATCCTTTGACAGCACTATTAAAAATATGTATTTGCACTTCAGAGTAATAAAATTACTGTTCTGGATCAAATGATTCGTGAACCTGCATCAAATGACTCTGCAGTATCAATCTGAAAATAACGATTCGCGAACCTGCTCCGAAGTTCTGATCTGAATCAAAAGATTCACGTTACTCGATTTGATTGGAGCGCTTCGAAACTGTGAATCATTTTCGGAGGCAACAGTTTAACTGATTCAGAGTTCGAAAAGCTTCATTTCTCTCATCACTGAATACAAGCGTTGTCTGAATTCTTAAACGAACGACTCTTTTGAATCGCTCGAACTGAAGTCATGAGTTTGAATCAATCAGAGCAGTTCCAGAATAAATGATTCACTGACTTGATTTGGTTTGGCTTTTTGAATCTTCAATCATGTTTACTTGACACTGTCACTTAGCTCGCTAATAAGTGCAAAAACATGTTTACCAAAAAAAATCCTTATTTCCAAAGATAACATTCAACGCGCATTCATTTGAGGTACCTGGTTTACTGCTAACTAGTAAAACACTATTAATATGACTAGCAGCAGCGCAAATATATGTTAGATTATAAATATTGTGCATTATAATGGAGTTTGTAGCTCTATATTAGAAATAGGTTAATTTGGTGAAAGTTCGATAGAAAATCTGTTAAAGGCATCCGGTCATATGAATATTCAATTTATCAGTATATATTATAATAAATATTGTTGTAGCTGATAGTAGGTTATTAGTCTATATAGAGTGATAGTCAATGTAAAAAGAGAAAACAAACAACAAAGTTAAAGAGGGTAAACGTTATCATTCAGATGAACTGTACTTATGTCCAATACCGTCTTTGACTGTGATGGCAAGCATTTCTTGTGGTGCTATCGGCCAATCAGATGTCATGACATCATTTTACAGCTCACATGACTTGCTAATAGAAATGAACTGCGCATCCGCAAGCAAAAACGACAGATTCATGCTCCAGCCGAGCAACAGGCATTGATTAGAAAGCTGCAGGTTCTCCAGGCCTGCTCTCCTTAAGACAGTAACTGCACCTGACAGCATTACAGAATCTGCACACTGTAGATGACACTCACACTCGCTCGCTGTTGCCATGGATACAGTGTCATGCCACAGAACGGAACAGCAGGGAAGCGTATCGTAGCTCTGTGTGTGTGCGTGTGTGTGGCCTGCAGGAGAATGACATCAACACTTCTGATGCAACACCTGTTGTTAGACGCACAGCACAAAATCCTCTAACCGGAGTAAAATCACAGTAATACACAGCCGTGAGAGGCTTTTTGATTCGTCAAGTCATGCATAAACAGTAAATATAATAATATTACTAATAATAAAAATGATCATCTCAATAACAACACAGCCCTGTATTGTGAAAATATAAAATAAAAATCTGAAAACTCTGCAAAAAGACCAGATAGTACCCATTCACATACTCTTTTTCCCCATAAAATAAGAATGAATTTATATATATATATATATATATAACAAATAGAAATAAATATATTGTTGGAAAAACATATTGGAGTTTTGTACTTTAAACTTTCAAGTAAATAAACCGATGCCAATTGAATATAAACATTTACAAAGGTTTGTCCAGTATGTAGATTTTTAAGATTGTTTTATTATTATTTAAAATGAGGCAGAATTGCAATTCAAATTTGAATTTTGGGAAATATAAAAAAAAATGCAATAAAAATGTTTTTATACAAAATATGCATTTAACATCTATTAATTAATTTAACTATACTATGGAAAATATAAATATATATATACATTTTATGTATTCATATTATATTATAATATATTTGAAATAGTTTATTTTGCTTAGGCTAATATATTTTTATTTAGAGCATACATCTAACAAAAAAAGAAAAGAGTAATTACATCTTAATTTGAATCCTTTTTAAATATAAATCTATTTTATAAGTATAGGGCCCTACGAGTTTGAGGTTTTAATTTTCCAAATATTATGTTTACTGTTCTAGATTCCATTTTAATGGTTTAATTAAATGTTAAGGGTTACTTCCCTTTAATAACCAAAAAGCAAGTCCAATCAGCTAAATTCTTACATATATTAATTCCAAACAATTTATTAAATCTATTCATCCAATCTGTGCCATTCTTATGACTGAATAATTCCACATGCATTCCATTTTTTCTGCACTAGAATCTGCATTAGTGAAAACACTGAAAACAAATGAAAGTGTCTCAGTCAAGGAAATGTCAACATTTCACCGCTTCTAAAACAGTCTAGAGAAGATTAAAAGGTTTAAACTCTAATCTATCATTTAAAAATAATTGTAGAATTTGAAACCATGCTAGTGGACATAAAATGTTATCGCTAAGAAGTGCTTGATTTGAGCAACAGGTGTGGTACAGTGAGTGTATGATAGTCCCTGCTGAGCGCTTATCCAGCATCAGTAACACACAGCCTCAATGTCCTACATCTCACACACACACACCCTTGGGCCTGTCCTTCACACACACACACAGACACAGACAGATCTAACATGCCACCGGAGCTCCATCACCTCCTCTCTCCTCGTCTGACTGTCCTCGAAAAGCTTTATGCTCTGTATGTTATCCTCCTAACATCAAACAACATCTACAGAACATGAATTCTGCAATTAAATAAACATGCACCAAAACTATTTCATAAACAAAACATAGCATTTTTAAAAATTAATTAATAAATTAATACACACACAAATACACACAGTTATTATTATGGCAAAAAATGATGCTGTTTAACAGACCTGTTACAGTCTCTGTGGGTGGTTAAATAATGAGGGATTTTTTTTTTCTGGGTGAAACAAATGCTTTAATATAAACAGCATTAGCAAGTAAAAGAGAAAAGCCCTTGGCTGGACAACTTAAAAATAAATAACAGCACATAACGAGCATGCACAAATAACATGATAAACAATTTTCTTTTTTAAATCAATATAAGTAAAACAAATATAAGTATAAAGCAGCAAGCAGGTGTAAACAGGCAGATAAGAAAAATAATAAAATTGAGATTTTTATTATTGATTTTTGCGGCTTTGCATTCAGTTACAGTATCTTTTATTTCAACAGTTATTTAACTGATGATATGGATGTATTTAAGCATGTCGTTCCATATTCCTGTGTTTTTCTCCTGGTGTGTGAGATTACGCCTCTAATCTGGCTTCATTTAACTGAACTTGCTCTGATTACTCTCACACCAGCGTTTCTGAATGTGATGAGAATCCTTCTAATTAGCTCCAATATCGTTTACAGGGACGAGGGGAATTAGCGCTCTCTCTCTCGCTGTCTCAGTGGCCGTGTGATAAGGCGTTATCTCGCGTGGGTTTCTACACACACACACACACACGTTTGATCTTTCCTTCTCCCTGGCGCTCTTCATCTTCCAGGGGACGGCGGGCTGAGCGTCTCTGACATTCCCTGTTTAATTAACCCTCGCCTGTGTCTGCTCCTCCCAGTACGGCTGATATCTGAACACACACCTCTGCATTAACACTGTTAGCACCTGGTACAATAATACTGCAATGCTGAAGAATCTCAGTTCACATACGTGCGATCAAAACATCCGACACCAATAAAAATCATCTTATATTAGAGCTTCTACTTTGTCTAGATTCTGGAGAAACGTGGGATCATAATAGCTTAAAAAAAAGAAAAAGTGTATTTGTCTACAAAAGTCATTTCAATTATTTAAGCAGAAGTCTTCCAATCAAAAGGATCTTAAAGGGACGGTTTACCCCAAAACATAACTACAGTGAGACGAAATGCTAATATATGTACATGCTACATGAATCAATTGTAGTATTCAATGCATTAATATAATAAATAAATACAAAACACACACACACACAAAAAAAGATACAATGTATTTTGAAATGATTGATTGAAATGTATTTAAATCAATGCATGCGAATACGGAATATGGAACATATATATTTATAAATAATACATATATAAATACATTAAATAAAATGTATTACTTGGTAAACAAAAAGTAAACTACATTGTGATACATAGATTTAACAAACAAATGATTACATTTGAATTAAATTTAGTCCTGAATTTATTTTTGTATTACACTTGTAATATAAAAAAGTACATAAAATAAACATGCTGCACAAATATATATGTACCAAAAGACTTATATAAAAAAAAAATAAAAAAAAAACTACTTTAAAAAATCCCCCATACATATTTAGACTATATTTATTTTTTGTTAGTATTTTGTTATTTCATATTCATTTATTATTTTATTTTTAACTTATTTTTAGATTTTGGTGCATGTGAATTTTAGAATCCAGTTGATCTATTGATGTTTATAACCTGTCAAATTCCACTTTCGCCTGTACTAGCCCTTTAATATCATGAAAAAACACACTCTGTCCAAACGCTGGAGTGAAATGGAAAGAGAGACTGCAGACAGATTGATCTGATGAGAGTATGACTCTATCAGGTGTGTGCTGGCCAGTAATTACTGAACTGACCCCTGACCCACTGCTGATGTCCATCTGACCAAACTACAACCTGTTGAGAAAACCAGCTTCTCAGGACAGTTTACACTACAATTCAAAAGCTTGGGATCTGTAAAATGTAGGCATATTTGTAAAGTAGGTATATTGTTAAATATTATAACAATTTAAAATAGCTTTTTTCTGTGTGAATATCTGTTAAACTCTAATTTATTTCTGTGATCAAAGCTGAACTTTCAGCATCACTGCAGTCTTCAGTGTCACATGACCTTCAGAAATCCTAAGTTCTGATCATTTCTGATTATCATCAATGTTAAAAATGGTTGTACTGCTAAATATTATAAATTAGTAATACGTTTTAAGGATTCACTAAATGGAAAGTTCCAAAGAACAGCTTTTACTGGAAATTTGAAAAATATGTTGTAACATTAGAAATGTCTTTACTGCCACTTTTCATCAATTTAATGCATCCTTGCTGAGTAAAAGTATTGATTTCTTTTAAACACACACACACACACACAAACACACAGAAACAGTATTAACATACATTAAGGCCTACAGAACAAAAATATGTTGGCTCTGAAATATTTCTTCGTTTGGGATAAAAACACAGCCAATCAATTTGTTAAATGCTTAGGCTAAAATCAATATTCAAAATAATATTGTGCGTCTTAAACCTCTTATACATGATATCAATGATCCAAATCCATATCCAAAATCCCAAAGGGGACGACCTTTGACCCTCGCCTTTAAAGGTCACTGAGTTGACAACAAATTAAGACAAAATATTAACTATTATCTTTCGTTGCGTTTTATTAAAAGTCATTCTCCGAGGAGGAAAATGTGTTTAGGAAAGATTATTATTTATTATATCGGCAACCACAATCATGTCTGAGGAACTACTTTGATTGGCGGAATAATAAAGAAATAACCCCAGTGAAGCCATGGTTTACAATGAATTGCTAGGCACGATGCGAAGCCCCTCAGCTGTTATAAATTCACTGTAAACCAAGGCTTCACGGGGCTTATTGCTTTTATATATAGTAAAGTTTTACAATAACAGAGCAAATAAAGTGTAATATTAATAAAAAACGTATTCTTCCGCCAAACAAAGTAGTTCCTCAGAAATGGTTGTGTTTGCTTGGCAACAAAGCAACATACAAATGTAAACAAAGGTATATGTTAGTATTTTACAACAGCTTCGAATTAGGCTCAACCAATCAGAATCAAGGACCGGAACTCTGTTTTATAGCTAATGGTGTCATGAATATTATTATATTTTATTTGCACCGTTTTATTTTGTCAAACCTTACTTCAGATATGGAATAACCGGTTTATAAAAGCAATAAACAATAATAAAGTTATCCCTAACGTTGCCCCTCAGCTGTTATAAATTCACTGTAAACCATGGCTTCTTGAGACTTACTGCTTTATTTGAAGTAAAAAAGGAAAAAACGCTTAGTGATTTAATAACTCACATCTAGCCAGCGGCATCATCTAGTACTCACTACACAGTGAGCAAAATATATTAGTGTTTACAGCCCTATCTGAGGTCCAGTCCACAACATCTACAGCAGCGTGTTAAAGAAGACAGCTGGTCACAGGACACTTTTCTGCTCCATTAATCTCATCTGATCCTCAGCCGCCTCCGATCAGCGCCGAATCTTCCCTGGTTTAGTTAAATTAAGCAGAGTCTGTAATCTGCCACATCACAACACAAGCTCAATGACACGCGAGAGTCCCGGCACATCTCAATCAGCTCCAAGATGCTCGGGATTTACTTATTTATGCAAATAAGGAAATTCAACCAAAAATAACCATGTCTATTTTTGGATAATCCGGTGAATACTTAGAAATGAAAAGTACTTGATCTCATTTGATTGTTTTCTCTTTTTGAACTTGATGGACACAAACCAAGAGCTCAGATTATTTATGACGAATGAATGAATCAAGTCTGCAAAAACAACCTCATGCTATCAAAACAAACAAATATTATAAAGCAGCAAATCTGTGTTGTGACTAACAAATAGCCTGACTTTAGTTCTTCAAAGGTTTTTAAGTTAGTTTTGAAATGCATTATTCGTCAAGGACGCATTACATCATTTAAAGTGACATTAAAGACTTCTATTTTAAATAAATGCTGTTCTTTTGTATGTTGTATTTAGCAAAGAATCCTGAAAAACAAAACGCACCACAGTTTCTATAAAAAGCACAATTGTTTTCAACATTGATAACAATCAGATGTTTAATCATGTTAACTGAGCAGCATCTTGGAATGATTTCTGAAGGATCATGTGACACTGGAGTTATGACGCTGAAAATATAGCTTTGATCACAGAAATAAATTACACCTCACAATATATTCCCATAGAAAACAGGTATTTTAAATTGGAATAATATTTCATATTTTTTATATGTTTTTACTGCATTTCTGAACAAATAAATCCAGCCTTGGTGAGACTTCTTTCAATCTTTGACACCAAACTTTTAAATGGCAGTGTATCTACCACAGTACAAACAATATAATAAAAATCACTTCCAGATAAACATGATCATAGCACACATACAGCACAAACAGGCAAAAAAGCAAGCAAAAAAATAAATAAATAAATAAAACAAAAAAAGTTACATTATGCACATGCTGGATTTCTGTGCTGATCAATCCGCATCCAGCCCCAGAAGCGTGAGTTTTATAAAAGCAGAATAAACCCACAGCAGCATCTCAATCAGTCTGAGTTCAGCTGGAGTCTCTCTGTGCCACTCTCTGCATCTCAATACACGCTTACGGGTGAAAGCCAGGCCACAAACACACACACAGATCCTCTCTGGCACAGAATCCTAACATCAGGGATGAGACACAGGCAACACGCTCCTCCTGCCTCCATAACAGCTGCCAGAAACCAACACCAAACAACTTCTCAAATGTTAACTATATACTGACCACTTACGCTTACTGCTTCCATGAACTAATACTTGTTAATGGAATAGATCGGCCAAAAATGAACATTTGCTGAACACCTCCAGTCCATCCAAGATGTAGATGAGTTGCTCCTTAATCAGATTCAGAGAAATGCATCAGTGTCTCAGCAATGGACACTCTGCAGTGAATGGGTGCCGTCAGGAGACCAAACAGCTGATAAAAACACCACAATAATCTACAACATCACGTGAAGACGTTCTAACTTTAACCTGTTGCTTCCAGCTAAAATATGAATCTATAACCTATGGTAACACTTGTGCAAAACGTGAAAAAAGTAATTTAGTTTGAATCAAGATCAAACACCGTTTAGGAGCCAAAAAAAAGACAGAATTCTTCACTGGAAGAAGAGTTATTATGGATTATGGAGTCATTTTAGTTACAAATATATTAATGATGGATTTGTTTCAGCTCAAGATGTTAACTGATGGACTGCAGTGGTGTGGACTATTGTGATGTTTTTATCAGACGGCACCCATTCACTGTGATGCAGTGCTGCATTTCTTTAAATCTGATGAAGAAACAAACTCATCCGTATCTTGGATGGCCTGAGGATGAGCACATTTTAATTTGTGTCTCAAGTTGCCTGGATTTCCCACAAAAGTTAAAATTCTGTAAGATTTTAAAATAAAGAAAAAAGACTCCTCTGCTCACTAAAGGCTGCATTTATTTGATAAAAAATACAGTAAAAAAATGAAAACTATTATTGCAATTTAAAATAGCTGTTCCAGTGTGAATACAGTATATATTAAAACGCAATTTAATCCTTTGATCAAAGCTGTATTTTCAGCATCATTACTCCAGTCTTCAGTGTCACATGATCCTTCTGATTATCATCAGTGTTAAAAACAGTTGTGCTGCTTCATATTTTTGTGGAAACCATGACTCGTTTTATTTTTCAGGATTCTTTGATAAATAAAAGTTCAAAAGGGCATTTATATGAAACAATGTTTAACAGGAACAGCAGGGTGAAGTCCTAAATAAGCACCCGTTCTGATTTCTGCAGAGGTTTGTGTCTCTCAGGGCAGATTATGAATGTCGGTGTCAGAGGAATATAAATGCGTGAGGAATGAGAGCGGTTTTAACATGAGCGGCGCTGAACGAGGGCAGTGTGACAGGCCAGATGGGTTTTCAGGGATTATGGAGAGAGAGAAAGTGCTGTGCTTTTTGAGAGCAATAACATGAGCATCTCTCAGAGCTCGACTTCAGCCGTGATATAATCCTCCTCAAGACAGACAACAGCCGATCACAAACCCTTTCTCAAACTTGAGACGCACCAGCATCAGTGACGTCAAACCTGGGCTGAAAATCTCTATGATTTAAGAAGATTTTCAGAGAATTACATCTTAAATTTCCGGCCATTTCTCACGCAAAGCATCACATGACGAATGAAGTATAAGCAGTTTATGATCCTTGCTTACGGGAGCTCATAGAAAAGGGCTGCATGAACAATTTTCACACTGAATATCACAATCCTTATCATAAAGTAAAGTTGATGCAGCTTCATATTAAAGTCAGCAAATGAAATTCTGAAACGTTTCTCCTGACAAAAAACTCCTTATAGATCTGAAACATATTTCAAGATGTGCTCAGATTAAGTCCACAACCAAAAGTCTCATCAAAATATCTCTAAGCAAATAATCTGAGCTGTGATGCACATTCGTTTAGAACTCTGGTCCAGAACCTGCATACGCAGATAAAGCCATGTCTTAAAAGCATAAAATAAATATTAGATCATTTCCCCTATTTTATTTACGTTTTGGTTCTTGACGCATCAAATTATGCGATTCAGGGTTATTATTGTTAAGTAAAATATTATGCAAAATATATATTAAAATATTTTAACTTAAAAACTATAATGTAAACAGAAGTAAAGCAGAAAAATAAATATTTTATAATTAAATAAATGAATAAATATACAATATACAATACTTAAAAAATTGATGAAAAACTAAACTAAAAACCAAAAACTAAAATGACAAAAGTAGCCTCAGCAACTAAATGAGATGCCGAAACACTACAAAAAAAAAAAAAAAAAAAATTATATATATATATATATATATAACAAATACTAACGTTTAAATATTATATAAAATATTAGGAAAAACAAACTAAACGAAAATTACAAATGTTACCTGGCAAATAAATGAATTAGCTAAAACATTGAACATATTATGACTAATAACATAAATAATAAATAAATAAATACATACAGTATAATATTATAATATAAAAATATTAGATGGAAAATAAACTAAACTGAATTAAATAAAAAATTAAACAAAATAAATGCTGACTTGGAATCAGTAAAATTACTAATTGACAATAAATACCAATAATAATAATAGGGTAATAATATCAAATAATAACAATAATATTAAATAAGAATAATAATATTATTATTATTGTTATTATTTGATATTATTAGCCTAGTATTATTTTAATTAATACTTAGAATTAATTATAATATTACTATTATTATAATGACAAAATGCATACAACTACATAAAACTGAAAATATAAAAATCTAAGTTAATTTTAAGTCTTAATTAAACATTTTAATAGCAAAAATGCACTAATGTGATTGCCTTTCCATAGTTTATTCATATCCTTCTTGACGGCATTCCAGCTCCTAAGGCTATATTCATAGCGAGAACCAGTCAATCTATACAAAAGTCAATCTTTACAAGTCTTCCTGCCTTTCCATAAAGGACACAAGCAAACAGAATCTGGCTAGAATGAATTCATTATTATTTCCACAGGTTTTGGATAAAAGTCTCACTGCACGTCAACAATCATCTGATTTGAGCCCATTTGAATCTCTCCTGAGGTATCTGAGCAGAAACAACAAAGCCAACGTTAATATTTGAATGAAACATAAGCAAGGAGCCCCTGAAGTCTTTAAGACTCTGTAAGAGCGACCCGTGAGCCGTAAAGAGCTCCTCAGGGCATCGTCCTCCTCTTTATTTAGAGACACGTCACGGCTGAGCAGATCAAACTCTCGTCCTCAGAAAGCCTTAAAAGCAGAATTCATTCAGCAGCAGTTCGTCTTACGACAGAGCGCGCCGGAAGGCCTTTTACTACAGTAAAGGAGTAAAATAAAGCATGTTACCTTCAGAGGAGATGTTTGAGAAGGATCAGGGCCAGCCCGCAGACACACGGCACATAAGAGAGCGAGAAAGAGACAGATGAACACAGGTTAGTGATCGTGCATCACATCATTCTGACTGTACTGAGAATTACTCAGAGATATAGTTATGTGCACTGTATTGTTTGTATTCAGCATTGGTTTGCTGAGCTTGTGACCCATCAGAAGAGACACGAGAGCGTCATACTAGTGGAAATAACACTAACACCGCTAGCGGTCATGTGTATCATCAGCTCAATGGTCACACAGAGGTCATGACTTTGACTGACCTGTAAAACCTATTCAATCTCAGCGTCAGGGTAAAATAAGAATTAGAAATCCAGTTCATTCAGAAGTCATTCATTCACTAATAAATAAATAAATATTTTTATTTATTTTCATGAATAAAATGCCAATCAGAATAGGTTATTTAAAATGTAAGCATTTTGTTTTCATGTCCTATTTTCATTAATCTTTTTATTTATTTATTTATTAAAAATAGGAGATGATTTTACAATAGGACAAAAAAAGCAAAATGCTTTAATTTTAAATAACCTATTCTCATTGGCATTTTATTCATGAAAATAAATAAAAATAAATAAAAAGATGTAGGCGTTTTAAATAACATTTTCGTTTGCATTTTATTTAAATAAATAATGAAAATAAGATATGAAAACAAATCTCAAAAATAAATACACTGGAATAAATACATGAATATGTAATAAATGAACATGAATAACTAATAAATAAATTGAAATAAGAATTTAGGATATGAAAACGAAAAGCTATAAGTAAATAAACAAATAACAGCCATGAAAAGACATGGCTTAAAACACACACACACACATTTTACTTCTATAATGATATATAATGTAATAGGATATTAAATGCAAAAAAATTTCACAGAGTGACTTAATTTTATTATGAGCTGCCTGGTTGTGTGAAAAGTGGGCGTTGCATCAGAATGGAGTCGTGTGATTGGAAGAGAGCAGCTGCTAAATCAAGAGGGTTGCCAGCTGTTTTTGAGGCAGATTGAACCACATTGAACTACAAAAACAAACAGTTTGGAGGCCATGCAGCAACAAATCATATATAAGAGCATGAAGTATGATTTTGGTGTCATGTTGACTTTGCAAACATGTTCTGAGTTTATCTGATTGTCTCGTGCTGCTACACGTCTAACAGAGCGTCTGGTTGTTTATGTGAAGCTCCTCTCTGCTCTGCTCTCGACGGGGGGCGTTTACTTCTGCTCCACGTACCCTAACGGCTGGAGAGGGACACAAACACACACACACACACAACACTCGAGGAGCCCAGAGAGCAAACGCTTGGGTAATAACACATTGTGATAAGATGAATCAAGTCACTATCAGTCAGAATTTAATTAAAAACAATGAGACATGAGAATAGTGTATGAAAACAAATAACTCGAATAAAGTTCACAGGGGAACAAAACTGAAGATCTTTTATGAACTTAAAAAATAAACACACAAAAAACAAAGATAAAATTGAAAACCAAATAACTTAGTTTCTGTTATTTAAGTTCACGAGTTCCCGCTTCTTTATGATTATAAATAAGCGTGTTTGGTGAGCTGTCCGGGGGCGAGCCGGGAGATCGGCGGACTCAGAGCCCTAGTAGTTTGAACCCTTGCGAGGGCTGAGCTCGGCGTCCGGCTCAAACCCCGCATGCCCCCATTGAAGGAAGGCATGGAATAAGGTGGAGATGGGGTGGAGGAGGGATGCGTAACGAGATAAGGAAGGGAAGGAAGCTAGCTTATTTAAGGAGGAGGCTTATGGATTTGATTGGCAGAGTGAAATGATTTAATTTGTGGGAACGCAGAATCAGCCGTGGCTAAACTAGGGCCGTTACTTTTTACGCTTTACATGTTACCCTTGGGAGATATTATCAGGAAACATTGTGTTAGCTTTCACTGTTATGCTGATGATACTCAGCTCTATATTTCTTCTCAGCCAGGTGAAACACACCAAATAGAG
>JAUMHE010000068.1:20698237-20708932 GCA_032359235.1 Enteromius mattozi | reverse complement strand
TTTCATTTGAATAAAGTTTTTGATCCACTTCGTCAGACATCAAAATTACAAACATGATTTTATGTCCATATAAATCAAATGAAATGTAAGTAAAGTGTCTACTTAAAAGGTTTCAAATAAGCTTTTGGAGAATAACACTTGGTTGAAATAATATTATTTTGTCATTCAGTGTGACAATATTTACATAAAAATTCAAACAATTAAAAAAACAAAATCCAAAAAATGCTTATTGTACATATTAAAATATAGAAAAAATACGGGAGCATATTTAATTTCATTGTTTTACATTAGTAAAAAATTCTTACTGACAAAACCTAGGATAGTGGCAAATGTTAAAAATGTAAAATTACAACTAATATATTTATTTGACTTTTTTCCTTCTTTTGCATGCAGTACTTGTAATGTTTTTAAAGATGCCTCCCTGCTGATGCGTGAATGTGTTTGTGTTAAACGCTGATCATCAGCAGACTGTGGTGTTATGGTGTTTGCTGTGTGTTCATTAGCGTATGACAGCATGATTCATCCAGAGAGACTGCTTCAGTCCATAACCAGAGAAAACTTCACTTCTTAACGCCTCGAAGCCTTCAGCTGAAGAACCACGATTTAAAAAGACGAAAATGAGACTTCTTCTAAATAATAAACAGAAAAATGTCAGATTTTACCCCCAAACATGAAATTATATATTGCATTTGAGCATGCAGCGTTCCTTCTGTGGGAATATGTTTGCACAGGTCTTTAGCATTGCACTCCTGAACAGATCTGTCAATCAAACATCTTCCTCAGTCTTGGACAGAAGAAATGTAAGGAGAAGCAGACTCTGACTGTCAGAAGTCATTGAGAGAGAAGAGGATCAGATGGAGGAGGGGAGGAAATTAAACTCGAACAGAACGAATAAAATCACAATTAAAGAGAAGTTTGTCTGTCAGCAGATACACTCATCTTCTAATAAAGTGTCAATCGCTGCTGAAGACCACAACCAGACTAACTAGACATCAGCACACCCTGAGATTCATGTGATTACAGCAGTCATAGGATAAATGGGCCATCTAACTACACTGTAAAAAATATATATATAATTAAATAAATAAATCAATCTATGGTAAAAACCTGTAAACAATAAAATGTTTAAGTATAAAACAAAGTTAATTTAATTAATAGTGCATCAAAAATATATTATAATATTATAAATATAAAAAATATAAATATTATAATATAAATATATAAAATAAAGTTAATATAATACATAGATATATGCATTTTATGAATATAATACAATTATTTATATTACACATCGTATTTAAATACAACTATATACTATTTAATTTATTTAATATATTAATACTAATAATTATATTAATAATTTAGGAATATTTATGTTCTTGACAGGTTCGACAGTCATAGATTTTACAGAGATAAAAATGTGACGCTAAAATCTTAATAATTTACAATAAGAAGGTAAATTGAATTTCTAGGATTTTCTGTGCTTATCATCATCATCATCATCATCAACAACAACAACACTAATAACAACCTGTTAACAGATTAAAATGTTTAGATTTGATATATAGAAATAGGTAATTTAATTAATGCTACATCAAAAATATATAATAATAATATTATAATTATAATTTTAAGTTAATATAATACATAGACATTTGAATTGTATGAATATAATACAATTAAATATATTACACAATATTGCATTTAAATAAAATTGCATAGTAAACATGCTATTAAATCTATTAAATATATTATTATTAATACTTATATTTATGATATAGCAATAAACATGTTCTTGAAAGGTTTGATAGTCACAGAAGAAATAAATTTTTTAATAATTTACAGTAAAAGGGTAAACTGACATTCCTAGGATTTTCTGTGCATAATAATAATAATAATAATACATGCACACCTGTAATGTTTTCCTCTTAGGCATTTTTGTAAAAGCTAGTTAAAAACCTAATTTAACTGAGTCTGTGAAACCAGGCCATAGTGTATAAACATTCTTTCAGGAATGAAATGTGATTTTAGTGTCAATTTAAGTTCAAGTTCAGTCTGTGAAACCACAGATTCCTTTTTTTTTTACCCTAATTTTTACAGAATCTTTAGAAGAGAGACAGACTAAACGTCAAGACAATGTGCTTCATCAGATCTTTTTCTCTCTTCATTAGCAGAATACAGTAACACAGAGCTGCTGCTGGACTAGAACTCACTGTGAACTACTGCAGGAGCTCACCAGCCTCCACTTCTGTGTGCTTTCTGAAAAATAACAGTAATGTTGTAAATCAGAAAGCATCTGAACACTGGGAGTGAAGCCGGAGCTTCAATAATGCATAAGCCTGGGAAAAGAGTGCAGCTCCTAAAAACACTGACTAATGTCTGTCTGCTTCATTAACAGTCAAGAGAGTAAAGTCTACAACACAACTGAAGATGTAATCAGCCATTTAAACACTCTCCTCATCTGCCATTGGCTGGACTTACTGATAGCCCCGCCCCCAACTCACGCTATTGGTCGAGCACGTCATTATGTGTTGTGGTGCCTTGACTTTGATGATAACACACTTTTTAATATTAAATTCCTTTACTATGCAATACACAGAATTTATTTTCTAAATTGTTATTTTTTCTATTGAAAGGAAACTTCCTTCTATTGTATAAAAAATACTTTTTAAAAAGTTTTACTTTTAAAGTAAAGGTAAAAAATGCTTATTATTTAACAATAATATTTGATAAAATAATTGTAAAAAATTTATCTATTTAGTGGAAAACTGTGTAGAATAGATATCTTGATATAAAATATTTCACAATATTTAATAAAATATATTTTTTAAATAAATTAATATAGAGGAAAACAATTCCGAATGCTTTGATTATTTTA
Organism: Enteromius mattozi; assembly: GCA_032359235.1. NCBI lineage: Eukaryota > Metazoa > Chordata > Actinopteri > Cypriniformes > Cyprinidae > Enteromius > Enteromius mattozi. The sequence continues at coordinate 20,706,054 of JAUMHE010000068.1, read as the reverse complement.
ACTATGGACTTAAGTGTGTGTGCGTATTTGTCTCTTTTTTTATGTTTATACATTTTTAATGTTTATGCATGACAAAAAATTATGCAAAAGCGGGGGAAAATGTACAGCTTGAACTTAGTCTTTTACGAGGAAATGAAGCAAAAATTTACTTTTATTTACAAACTATTTCAAGATTTGTATCAAATGTGTGGATGTGAGTGTACTGGCACGGACTCGATTACATCACTTGCAATGCTTCATGGGAATGATATAAATCACAGAGAAGGTAGCTCAGTCTGCAAAGCTGCAGAAGTTATCAGAAAAATTTATTTCTTTATGGAGAATAATCAATGATCTTTACCTCAGGAAGGAAAGAAGCATCAGACTCAAAGAAAGAAACGGTAGACAAAAAAAGACTGATGCAAGGTGAACGTAAGAAACTAAACTAAACCCTTGGAGAGACAGAAAACTCACAGAGTTAAGAGTTACAAGATATTCAGAGAATATTTCACTTCAGAAGACTTGAAATAAAACAAACAAGCTGTATGGACTACAGCTACTATATACAATTAATATAAAGACACCAAATCATTTAATCTGATTTTATACAATTCATATTACATATAATTGATAAAGTTTTTATTATTTTTATTATTATTATTATATATTAATTATTCATTTAGTGGAGTACAGTGTTTTAGTTATTTTAAATATTTTATTTTATTATAAATAAAATGAAAACATCATAGAAAACATGCCTAAACTGTTTATGATTTTCTAATAATCTGTAAAAATGTTATGTATAAATTACTCTTCCGTAGTTTAATAGAAAACAAATCTTGACTTATTTTATAATATATATAATTTGTACCTCTATTGACAGGAAACAATGACATCAAATAATATTAATTATTCGATAATATTTTATAAAATGTATTTTGTAATGTATTTATATTTTCTAAATAATATAAATATATTATAAATATAAGAAAAATAGTTCTTATTTGTTTGTTTGCAGAAAAAAATGCCTTGGATTTTTTAAGACTAGATTTTTATCTATATTTTACTACATTAATAAAAAAAAAATTTTTTTTAAATAATTTTTAAATAAATATACAGATATTCATATACAGACCTACATGTAATATTTTCAAGTCTAAAAAATACAAATAAAATAATGTATTTTTATCTATATTGCAACAACCCCTGGTATGGAAAAAGCACCACGAATATGAATAAAAACTAATTATGATTCACAGAGGAAAATCTTTTCATGAGATCTCAAGGAAATCATTCAAACTAATGTTTTTGTATCTAATGTTGACAGTTTATATGCTCATGAAGCCGGATAATGAATGGAAGCTGACACACTGATTCACACACATACACACACGCACGCTTGATTGGCAGGACCTTGTCCTTGAACCAGACGCCTGAACAAAAGCCCCGTCTCCAGTGAGCGTCTGCGTCCTTCACAAAAACACAGCAACAGTGTTCCCATTCAGCCCGTCCCGTCTCGCCCCGTCCCGGACTCGAAGCTTAAAAACATCCCCCATCACGCCGTTTCTCTTCCAGCAGTAGCTCCAACACAATGGCTTTCTGTCTGCTTTTCTTTCAGTTGCTCCAGAGACAGGAGAACAAGTCCAGCAATCAACTTCATCTCAGATGTTTCTCCTAGAGCGTTCTCATCTGATCATATATGAGAGCAGGACTTGGACTGCAATTATATTACTAATATCATTTTAATTATATATTTACCTAATTGTACATATTTACCTAAATATTTTATTTAAATAAAACTAAAATCATAAACTGAATTATTTTTCCTCCATTTAGTGGAAAACAGGTAATATTTTGCAATAATAGATACTTATTTTTTTAAAAATCATAACATTATTTTAGAAATTATTTTGTTCTATTATTCTAATTTAACCAAAAACAATGTTTTATAAAACATTTATATAACAACATTTAAACATTTGATAAATCAAATTTATAATAATAAATGTAATTTCTAATACAAATTATTGATTATTCCTTTATTTGATAGAAAACGGTGTAGAAAAACTTGACTTTACAGTAAAATATATTTTATATAAAATTGTTGTTAATTTATTTTCTTCTAAATTAAAGAGCAATAATTCAAAACAATTGCATGAATTATTAGTCCTTAATTTGGCAGAAAACTGTAAAAAACATGCTTTGGCAAAATGTTTATTTTATAATGATAATTAATCAAATTGATCACAAATTTAACAGTAAACAGTGACTTGACAGTTTATTGTTTTATTAAAAAAAAATAAAAAATACTATCCTTTCTTAATTTTACAGTAAACTGTCAAAAACACAGATTAGTCTGTAAAGTATGAGTGTAGAGCTGCAAAATAAATGTGTAGAGCAGCTCAGATCATTTTGACGAGTTCATATTTGAGGAATTCTTGAGATCCCAGCAGTGTGAGGTTTATCTGTGAGGATGACAATCAGCAGGACACTGAAGTCTCAGTTCAATCTCTCCTGTCAAAATAGTACTGCAGCGCTCACCATCCTCGTCCTCTCTCTCCAGCGAACGTTCTCTGTTTGTCCTGCATTTATGAGATTCCTGCACACACACACACACACTCTAACACAAACACATAAAAGCCCAATCCTCCCAAACTGACCTCCAGACAGCAGAAGGACAGCAGCAGCTCACACACTTCTCATTAAACATGACTCTGACAGTGTGTTCTAGATGTGTAAGTGATGATGTCGTCAAAGCAGAATTTTACAAAAAACTTCTCATGCTCAATGAAACAATATTCCATTTAGTCTCTCAAATAATGTGTGATCTTGAACACACGATTGAACACACTGACATGTAAAAACACTAACGTTTACACTGTCAGCAAACCAAAGAGACAAAGTGCAGCACGCAGTATGTACTTGGCATGACAGGCTGAAGAGCAGTGTTAACAAAACTCAACCTTCATCCCACAAACACACACAGATCTGGACAGGTTCTGTCAACACTCCAGCAGCTCTGTGTCTGAGCTCCAGCAGAAGAAGAGAGGAGCAGAACGAGTCTAAACCCACCGTCTGTGACCACGCTGACCGCAGACACACAGAACACTGCTAGAAGACAAACACATCCTGCTTTCCGTCATAAACGGGGCCAAACACAAACACATGCAAAACAGATGCAAAACATGAACTGTTTGTACCAATCACTGACATCTATATTAGCCGGAGAAAGTCATCTGTTAAAAAGATTTAGAGAAGAAACGGTTTTCACCCAGAAACTGCCAGTGCATTTCACAAATTATTACAAAGAAACGGCCAGAAAAACACTGAATTAAACATGAAATTTCAAAGCGGAAAGACTTACTACAACTATTATTATTATTATTATTATTATTATTATTACTACTACTATAGTGATGCATTAAATGATTAAATAAAAAATAAATAAAAAATTGTAATAATTAATAATAATAATAATATTAATTTAGTACACCTAATTATAAAAATGGTTAATAATATTATTATTAACCATTTTATAATTAGGTGTACTAAATTATATGATTAACAATATTAATTCTTACTGTAGTATTTCACTGTAAAATCAATTGTAATAATAATAATAATAATAATAATAATATAATAATAATAAAAATAACAATATTGAGCAAAATAAATTACTATTGTAACTTCACTAACAGTATTTACAATAATAATAATTATAATGACAATATAATATATAAATATGGTATTATTGTGGTATTATTTCACAGCAAAACAAACAAACAAATAAATAAATAAACACAATTATTATTATTGGAAATAATATTCATACTGTAAATAATAAATAACACTGAAATTATAATACTGCAATACTCAAATAATACTGTCATTTTCACTCACAAATTGAGTATTTCAGAAATTTAACAACAATACAGATCGAAATAAGAAATTACTATTGTAATATTTAACATACAAATCTAACATTTAAAAAAATAATGTAGTATTTTTTGATTTTTTTTAACGGTTCAACTTTAAAATTACGATACTGAAATTAATGTCTTGTGAATACTGTACTTGCAAAGTGGAGAATAATGTCATGCTGTGAGCAATTTCACAAATGTATCTGATCCGTCCCACATGCAGGAATTAAATTTAAAAGACATGCGTGAAATATGAAGTTATAAATGTTGTTCATTATCAGATGCATCATTTAAATGCAATTTCTCCTCTCAAACTGTTCCATTTGTAGCAACAGGAGCACTGATTCGTTCTTACAAATGCATTGATATTTTCGCAGTCAGAAACAGAAATGCATGCACACCTGTGAGTGTGTGTGTGTGTGTTTGATTCATCCGTCAGTGTGCGTGTCCCACATTCACAATTCCACTAAGTGCATTAAACATCAACAGAGCAACAAAGCGCTGGCTCTCTGTTTTCTCTGACGCTCGGCATCTGTTTGCGAGGCTCACAAGACAAAACATCACCTTGACCGCCCCCGCTCAGTCACTCGGTGGTCCTCTTTCTCCATAATGTGATCATTGGCTGAAGGATGGAGCTGTGGACGTGTCTTTGGTGGCCCCTGAAAGCATTAGCAGCCGGGGCCGGTAATGTTAGAGTCGCTCTGGGAGCTCAGTGTCTGTTAGAGACTCTGAGAGGAGGTGAAGATGAAAGATAGACACTACAGAAGCAGATCTGCTCTAGTTCAGCACAAAGCTGCTAACTGTAAACTAAAGTAGACTTTTAAAACCCCGCTGGACTGATGTGAGCTGGTTAGGGTATAGTGCTGATTAAATCATATTTATATTGCTCACAATTATTTTTCTAATGATACTGCACTGACAATTCTCTAAATAAAAAGGTGGGTTTTTTTTGTTTTTGTTTTTTTAGTGCTGTCAAACGATTAATTGCATCCAAAAAGCTTTTGTTCACATAATATATGTGTGTATTGTGCATATTTATTCTGTATTATTCTGTACACAAATTCAGCATGCAGCATATTATGAAAATATTTACATGTATAAATTTATATTCCTATAATTTTTTTTATATATACATAAATATACACAGAATACACACATGTGAACAAAAATTATTTTTGGATGTGATTTGGGGTTTTTTTAATAAAAAAATTTAAAGAAGCCTCTTCTCCTCACCAAGTGTGCATTTATTTGATTTAAAAAAATACAGTAAAAACTGTAAAATTCTGAAATAATATTACAATCTAAAATAAGTGTTTTCCTTATGAATATATAGAAAAATTTGATTTATTTCATTAATTAATGATTATTAATAATTTAATTTAGTGTTTCTATCATTCACATAATTTCCTTAATTAATTGAGAAGGAATTAAATAATTAAAAATCTTAAAAACTGTAATAATGCAAACAAAGCAAGTGAAGACTCCTTAAATCTTGACATGCATTGCCATGTGCGTATTGTGAGTTTATGATGCTCAGTACAGGTTTAGCTGATTAGTGCCAAATAATATGATAATGCTATACATGTCAATATTTAATGCATTCTCTTGTAGCTAAGCACTCAGCCTCAGAATTTTGCGGTGTTTAACAGATGTTGTGGAAAGCGTTGTGTGTTGTTCATCGAGAGCAGCTCGACTGATCAGGCCTGTTTGGAGCAAACTAATCTCTGAAGAAGGCTGTAATTGCAGAGTTTTCGGAGTAATTCGATCAAATTGGCTGAAGAGCGACGGCTGGCAGGGACCAACGGACACAACGGAGCTCCACGCAGCCAGAGACATGATTAGATTTGAAGAGCATGTCCAAATATGTGTCAATCTCTCTTGGAAAGCGTCCAAATGAAATGACATTCAATTACGCGTTCAGGATGATGCAGAGTTGCTCCAAAATGTCCGACTGATGACTGACTGTAGCCAGCAGAGAGAGTCTGACAGGAGCCAGGCACGCACTCGTTCACAGATGAATCAGGAGCATTAGTCAGGCATTATCTACAATTTACATTTGTTTAGCTTTGATATTATTAGCAGAAGCTGAGAATCGGTGCTTTAGCGTGCGACAAGTGACTGCTGGACTGAAAACTCATCTTTAAAGCAGTTTAACAAATCCACAATAGCGGGAAAAAATACTCAAAATGATTTGAAATTATTAATCTATATCCACATACAGGACGTCTGTTTAGAACATCTGAGCATCTGCAGAAATGGTGGACTTTAATAATGAATAAACATTTAACCAGAGCAAACATAAGATTTATTCTGGTCAAAAATAGCAATTAATAGTGTGATTAAGAAAGTAAATTAATCCATTCATTATTTAATTAGGCTTTGCTTGTTTGTACAGATGCACCAAAAGTTTGTTATAAAAACAAAAACAAACAAACAAAACTGCTGTTATTACTATTACAATACATTGTATTATTATTATTATTATTATTAATATTAATATTACTATTATTGTTGTTGATTTTATTATTGCTAATATTATTATTATTATTATTATTAGTAGTAGTAGTATGTGTTTATAATCACAACTATTATTGCTTTAGTTGTCATTTATACTACTTAATTTACTATTTAATGTATTTATTATTTATTAATATTATTGCTATTCTTTATTATTATTATTATTATTATTACTATTATTGTTGTTGTTGTTGTTGTTAATAATAATGTTAATATTGCTATTAATGTTGAGTTTATTAGTGCTATTGTGGTTTTATTGTTATTATTGTTGTTGTTTGTATGTTGATAATCAGAACTTTTATTGTTGTAGTTGTCATATTTATAATATATTACTTAATTTATTACTTATTGTATTTATTATTTATTAATATTATTGCAATTGTTGTTATTGTTTACTATGATTGGTGATGTTATGTTTATTTATAATACATTTTTTGTAATAAAATGATTATTGCTGTAGTTGTCGTATAATTTATTACTTAATTTATTTTAATGTATTCTTATTATTATTCTGATTATTATTAATATTTAAGTTTATTATTATTATTATTTTTATTATTGATGCCATGTTTATTTACTATCAACAATTTGGGACAAATTATTATGCTTTTGTTGTTGTTGTTGTTATGACTTGGTTTCATAACCCATTGCCATATTAAGTAAATTTATCTATATGGTCTAAACATTTCAATATTTTTACTGTAAAACAAGACCAAAAATGACTGAGCCTGCATTTCTTTTAATACTAGACATCCCTAGTCAACTAGACGAAGTAGTCATGCCACCATTAGTCTGATTTGTAGTTCATATGAATGTGTTAGTGAGGTGGGTTCCTGCGGATGTAGTCGTGCGTTCACTGACACACACACAAATTAATAAGCAGCGCTGAGCTCAGAGTCAGCGGCTGATCCAGCAGAAAATTGCAGTATTGATCCTGTAGAGATTTGGCTGCATGTTTTTCTCCACAGACCAGAGCTGACTTCTGCTCTCCACAAACCACAAGAGCAGGAGAAAACTACTAATAAAAAAATACAATACTGCACTAGGAAATAGATTTGTCTACAAGTTCTTATTTGTTATAACATAAAATATATTCTTTTTTATTTACACTTTTTGTGGTGGTTGAAATTTGACCTTGACTTCTTTATATTCACTTATAAACTTATTTTATTCAAATTTTTACTTTTTTAGGAAAGAAATAACAATTAATATTAATACTTTTTAGTATTAATATGAATATAATCTGCTATTAAATGTTTATATATATATACTGTGTATATATATATATATTTAGCAGTTGAAATTTTACCTGGACATTTCTTTCTTAATTGGTCATTAATTAATTAATTAATTAGTGGGTTTGATAGCTTCTATTGCCTTGATAAATAAAGAAATTATATA